>CM060956.1:49291323-49406323 GCA_030765055.1 Mantis religiosa
AGAAGAAGAAGAAGAAGAAGAAGAAGAAGAAGAAGAAGAAGAAGAAGAAGAAGAAGAAGAAGAAGAAGAAGAAGAAGAAGAAGAAGAAGAAGAAGAAGAAGAAGAAGAAGAAGAAGAAGAAGAAGAAGAAGAACTACAAATTCGGGCCATGTTTCATACTGTATGTACACACCAAGTATAAGCTTTGTATAAAATTAATGTATATTTAGACTATTAAAATACAATGTATAGCCAAACATTATCAAATCCACAATGCGGCACTTCCGCTAATCCGATCAAATCCACAATGCGGCACTTCCGCTATCCTATCAAATCTATAATCCGGCACTTCCGCTAATCCGGCATCCATATCTAGTTTAGTGTGTAACACTGTGAGTTTAGAGACGTAATGCCGAAGATATTGTTAGCCAATGGTGAACGTTCACCACTTTTTCCTCTTCTAACCACCTGCTTACGTAACTACCTTATGTAAGTTTGGGCTTTGAAAGGAACATCAATTCTTTGTTTTCAATATAATTCCAAATAAGGTTATAACGAGTTTTCTCACTTTTTCTGAGGACAGATATTTCGTCCTTTTCTCCAAGTCGTGAAAAACAACACTTACCTTCTAAAGGCTTAACCCCTTCTACTTTCCTCAGCTATTGAAAGAAGATTAATTTCTTGCGTGGCAACCCCGGGAATGACGTCACAGCGGTTTTTGTATTGTAAGCAATACATCATCGGGGTTTCCTTTGGTTCGTTATGCTAGAGGTTGCATCATTCATTGACACCTGACGCCTTGTTTCCAAGATATTTTCCTTTTCTTTGCTTTTGCTTCACTCTAATTAAGTTTCTCCTTTCTGTCACCCTGGGAAAATAAAATTTGTTTTCCTTATTTTGATTTCTGGCTGTTTTGTACGTTCATTTATCTGCTTTAGAGGAATTATTGCTTCGACTTAGATTTCACTGTGAATATAATTTGCATTCTGCAACTTCTATTTATGTAGGTACTTAGATCTAACGGGAATAAGTTTCAAGATTAGCTGAATCCAAAAAGGAAAGAGGGCGTATGTATGCCTGTGTGTAAACACTATTTAAATTCGACCTCCTAGCATGCTAATCAAATATTTTCAAGAAAATGCCCTCTTTCAAAATTAACATTTGCGATGAAGTATTTCATTTTTTATTTTCTCAAAATGGCACAAACTGCTTTCATTCAATATCGCATATTTAAGATACTTAAATACCTAATGAGATATATACATAATTTCACCGACTAGCCTGTGAAGCACTGTTCATTCTAAATTAATTTTGAATTACTCATAAATTATAAAGAACGGACTAAAGCTTACAAAATAGAAAACGCAAGGTTAAAATATAGGGTTAGGGCGTCATATTTCGGATACCATGTTTATTTTTGGGTACTCTACATGTTATAGTACATCAATGGACACGAAATTCTGTGACAACGTTCTTTATTCATTTTAGCTTACAGTCCGTTAGTCAAAAATGCCTTATAAAGTTAGTTCACATAAGAGAGCATTTGGATTATGTTACAAAAATGGTGCCTAATTTGTGTTTTAAATGGGAAGGTGTTCTTGAGCGCTACAAGGTGAGCAACCAATCGGAGTCCTGCGGTGTTGTATTGTATTCCTGCTAAGTGATGTGTGAGAAGCGCCAACTTAATCAATCTCTAATAAATACTAGTCACGCTGAGGCAAAAATTCAGATTTTGCCAAAACTGATCCATGTGGAAGGTAGAGAGTAATGTATGTAACATAACCATGAAAACCCCATATGTTTAGCTCAAATAGTTCTTCTAATAAAAATAAATAAACCACTATTACCTGTATTATAACAATAAATCATGTTGTAAGCACTGTATGAATATAAATATTGGTTGGCTTGTATACGTATATTTGTAATTACTCAAAACTGAAAGGTAAGTGTTTGATATGACGTAATAAAAGAATTACTTTGAATAATCCAATTCGAGCGAGAGAAAACAATAAATTTCCTGCTGCCCTGGCAGAACGTGTCTGGTCACATATCTTTGAAAGAATTACTGTGAATAAGTCAAGGTGTTAAATTCGAGAAAGAGCAAACACTTAATTTCCTGTTAGCCTGTGGAATTCTGTATGCTTATGTTTATGAATGAATGCTGGAGAATCCAGGTCAATATCGTTCAGTTGTTCTTTACACAACAGTAGAGTAAGAGTTAAATAGTACAATGGCTTCTTGCGGTGAATTTAGTGGCGAGCCAGAAAGGCAGGTATTGGGAAGTCAGGCTCGAAGTATTATTTATAATGTGTACACGTTCTTCAAAAATTTTTCGGAAACAAACTAAAAATGATTTATTGCAAAGGGTACGTCCGTTTAAAAACACGGAAAAAGTGTATCAGCTGGATCAACTTGCAATTGAAACGGGACACGAAGTAATACGCCTCCCACCTTACTACTGCCAATATAATCCAATTGAGTTGGTGCGGGCTTAAATAAAAAGGGGTTATTTTACAAAGAAATAATACTTTTAAACTGACGGACGTTAAACGACTTTTTCACGAAGAAATTGACAAGGTGACACAACAGGACTGGGACAACTGCGTGATGCATGCAGATTTTAAGAAAGAAATAGCACGTGACGCGATTTTGGAACTTAGTACCACAAATTTGCAAGACTCAGACGATGAAGACAGTGACAATGACGAATTGTCTCTTAACGGAGGTGACATTGACACCAATATGGACGAGCCACTGGCAGTTCCATTGTATTAGAAAAACAGGTAATTCATAAAATATAATTATATTTATAATATTTTAAAATATACATAATTTGCGAAAATGCTTTTTCCAATTTTGATTTTGGCAACTGCATTATTGTAAAAGTTTGCAACATATAATTTACTTACCCTTACATCTAGCGCCAACCAGACCTGCATGTTGTATGAGTGTGCGAGAGAGGGAGAGAGAGAGAGAGAGAGGGGGGGAATATAAACAGAGTGGGATAACAAGCTGGCAACGCTGAGAGTGATATGGCATCTAATTAGCTGGATTCCAGAACTCTTCCCATTTCAAACAGATAATAATTTCGGATGCACTTGTGGAGTGCGATAAGCCAGTTGAGAGTGAATTTTCATAAAATACCTGAGACATTTTTTCCAGCCATACCGCTACTCAAATCAAATGGATACTTTACATTGTTGATCAAAGCTAGCTGAAATGCCATTCGTCTAATGTCTTTCTAAGTCCAAAATAGCGATTATCCATAACCGTACAGTATGTAGCAAGTTCGGTTTCCAGCTTCTCACCAAGTGCGCACTCTTTTCCGATTTGTGTGGTCAACAAATCGGCAATGTCTTTCGGTTTGTGGTTTACATAATTCTCTAGTGTGGAGTGAGGTACGCCCTACCATTTGGAAGCTTTCAAAAATCCCATTTTCTTCTTCTTGACGGCCTTTACTGCTCCTCTCATTGTTTCTTCTGACCACCTCCTGCACCCTGGTGCATTCGGTACAATATTGTTCATTCCTAACTTCCGATATCCGAAATTACGATACCCTGTGGTATCCGAAATTAAGAATTCCGCCATATTGGATAAATAACAGCTTGGATTAAACAAGATATAAGTATCAGATTTAACTGTATTGGAACACCACAGTGAAGCGATAATCCCACATTTTAGTTCATCACTAAATCAACAGATGGCAGCAGCAACTCCAGAATTACCCACACCCACCACTCCACTGGATCAAGCTTTAGTCGCATAAGAGCAGAAGATGCAAACGATGATTTGCGAAACATGTCCTCAAAATAGGTACGAAAGTGAAGCAGATGTGTAATATATACGACTCATCTAAAAATTAATAAAGATATAAGTAATTTCAAATGTTAATGCATACAAGAAAACTATCATATACTAACATATTACAGGCAGTAATTACGTGATTTAGGACCTTACCTTAAGCTCAAAAATCGCTCTGAAAAGTGCTCTTCAAACACTCTGATCGTGAACTAAACAACTTACCAGTGCTACTTCACCGCAACTAACTGCATAATGGCTAGAGGTTCACTGTGTTCACCTTGTACTTCCTCCTACTTGTTCACACGATTTCCAAGGTAGTGCAGTAGCTCACGGAGCAGAGAGTCTACCATCCGAAATTAGGCACCTATTCGTAATATAGTGTCCTTATCCTATGTATATGCTAGATGCATAAAGTACTCCAAAACTTCAAAATCAAAATTTCTTCCTCACAGGAACAGCAATTTTAAGAAAAGAGCCATGCGTGAATTTACATAAGTTGGCAATTAGAGCGGCGCCTTTTATGAGCCTAAGGCGAAAAGTTTGATATTGATTATTTTCTCAAATATTCTTAAAGAATTTGATTAAACTTATTAAATGGTGGCTAGTTGTAGATGGAAGCATGTGTCATGAGTTACGCAAATTAAGAAATAAAGGATAAGAACTAAGATAAATTTTCTTGTGATATCTTGAATAATATTTTAATGAAAATTAATTTTAAACTACTTATTCAAGAAAGATTCTTTAGGAAATAATGGTATTATAACTATAATAAAATGGAGAAATAATTGGATTTCAGTGAAATGGGATGGGAGAGATACTGGGAGAAGAATGCATGTAAAACAAAAGAATAAAGCAAGATATGTAATGAAAATTAATTTTTACTGGTTTTAGAAGATCCCCTCTTAAGGTTGTATAAAATGTAAACATGAAATATGGGAAACAGTGGTGGATGTAACAGGCGCTAGAGAAGGCTTTGTGTGGAGAAGATTCGGGGTGAAACATTTAAAAGCTTTGGTGTGTAGTAATTATGCCAGGAAAACTAAAGGATAGAGGCACTGCTGATTTAGTAGAGTAAAATGTGACTATTTGCTATTTCATTTAGCGTCTGTGCAATCTTTGAAAACCAAGACAAGAGAAAAAAAGTATACGTAAATCATTGTTAAGGTAAATAAAAGAAAAGTCAAATAGGAAACTCTCTTCTACGGAACAAATGCCATTACAGAGAACACAATTTAAAAATAATTAAGCAATTTAATATTATATATTTATGTAAAGGGAGGAATGTTTTAAGCTTCGCGTTTGCTTCATTTATTAGCACTGCAGTAACCATAACTGAATACTCAAGTAGGGTGGTAGATCGTTTAGACATAGGACTGAATTAGAAGAAATAAAAGTAGCTAGATTGTATATCTATTGTTTATGATTCACTATGTAACAAACGTTGATAGGAAATAAATTCATTTTATTTTCAATTCGTGATCTAAATCATCAAAACTGCTCTGGAAAGCTAAACAAAAATAAAAGTTATATGGAAAATACGAGGGCTGTTCAATAAAGAATGATCATAACTTTCTAGAATTATAATTTATGGCACTAAAATTCAGTCTTATTATATTCTGGTAGCTTAATGTGAAACAAACACGCCGTAGTAGTTTCATTGTTGGTACTCCTGGTTCCCACCTGTGAGAACCAGACAAGCTCAGACACATTTAGTATCACCTACCGCTGCAATGGAGGTAACATGCAGTTAAAATTGATGTTAGAGAAAGATCCGGAGTTTCTTTCAAATATAATCACTGCTGATGAAACTTGGCTATATCAGTTTGATCCTGAGAGCAAACATCAAAGCTCAGTGTGAAAATCTCCTACATCACCAACCCCCAATAGCAAAAGTGGTTGAACCTGCTGGGAAAGCTATGGTCATCTCATTCTTTGATATTCATGAAATGGTTTATCAGTATGTTGTACCTGCACACATATCAGTAACTGGACAATACTACAGGGATGTCCTAAAAACATTGCAAGTCCACATCAGGCGCAAAAGACTACATTTCCGTGAAGCAGGCTGGATGCTGCAACACGATAATATGCGGCCGTATATTGCCAATGTTGTTGCTCAATATTTTGCAAAAAATCAACGTGAATTGCGTCCCTCACCCTCCCTATATTCCGGATTTAGCCCCACGTGACTTTTTTCTATTCCCTAACTTGAAGAAACGCCTTCGTGGGAGACATCCATCAACAGAAGCAGTGGTGAAGGCTGTGGAGGCGATTTTGAAGGATCTCTCAAAAATGGTTTTGAGCATGTCCTTCAAGACTGGCAGAAACGCTGGAACAAGTGCATCGCATTCAGGGGAGACTATTTTTAGAAGGACTATCAAAATTATGAGGATGAGTAGAGGTACGTTGTCAAAAAAAAAAAAAAAAGTGATCATTCTTTATTGAACAGCCGTCGTAGAAGCGGAACCTCCCTTCCTTCCTCCCCCTACTCTCTCTGTGCTTCTCTGATTCATATGACATTTGTTTGTTAAACACCATTTTAGATTAAGGGCACCTCAAAATGTGATCTTGGCTGATCTGAAAGTTCTGCTGCAAAACAACAATTCCAATTAATATAGGTGTATGTCAGAGAAAGTTACAATTATAAGGATGACATTTAAAATGAAAGAGCTTTAATGCTTTAATTAATTCCGAAACATAATATATTACTTAACTATCCACTGATGTTATTTAGAATTATGTAAAGGTAAAGTCAGGTTGAAAAATTCAATGCCATACCGGGATTTGAACCAGGGGTCTCCCGGTCTCCGTCCGGCTGCTCTTAGCCGTTCAGCTACTATAGCCAACGTGCCAACATGACATCAAATTGTCCAATTGAGAAGAGCAGCGGGGCAGCCATTTCTTCCGAGAGGCTCACGCTTAATCGTGATGCTGGATTTCAGTTCAGCTCCTCTTGGAAATCGGCCTTAAAATAGAAATCCGTCGGCGTAAGAAGCACAGATCTATACAGCGTAATTATCAAGTTAAGTAGTTACGTTTCTTTGACACAATTAATTTGCTATACTCACGCCATCTTCTGACCTGGCATTTAATTTGCTGAAAACAGTGTTTTGTTCAGTGATGGAAGTATTGGTACTGTTTTGTCTTCGTTTAGATTTGTGTTATATCCAATTATACAGTTGTGGTTATAACATTTATTAAAATATCTTTATGATAAGAGAGAACTACGATTGCAAAACGTCGATTTCTAGTCGTATTTTCACCTGGCTTGTTCCCCGAGAAGTTCTCGAACAATTAATTAATATTTAAAATTAGTACGACTTTATGTAATAATACGTAATAGCTCAAAAATGTGGGAATTAAACATAGGGTTATTTGGTTCCTATTTTACGTACCTAGGAATGCCTAGGTACAACACCGACTCAGAATTCTCATTAAAGAAGCATAAAATATGACGTAATAAAAAGTAGTTTCAAGTGAATAATTCAAAAGTCTAGCATGGCATAATCCAAAAAAAAAAAAAAAAAACACAGTATGACCACCTCGTTTGCAAAAGTAATTAAACTATGCGAATGATGTAATTTGAAAGAGCACATGCAGAAGGTCTAGAAATCCTTTCGTGTAATGGTATTCTCCATCCAGTCTCTTGTCTATTGTAAAACGCACTGTCTTCATCACTTTAAACTTCTGCCTGCTCCACACCCACCCCTTGAGGCCTCACCCTTCACCCTCTACCAATCTTTTCTCTCCACCACACATTTAATTAACAGCAGCCAGGAACGTACCAAATCACACGGTCTATGCTTCCTTCAGCAGTGATGTCTGGAAATGGAAAATATGTCAACGGGTGTCGAGAGCTCTTGTTGGGGGATTTACACGATTATTAAAGTGCGAAGTACACGAAATGCTTGAATGTTCATACAAGCCGTACACACCACAACTCAAGTAATGCACGAATGTTACACTTTAGAAGCCTCATATATACAGGGTGTTAAAATACAACACGTTCTTCGATCTTGATGCTCTATTACTGCGGGGAATGATGACATTTGGTTTGAGGAAATTTTCGATGTTTAGCTAATATGGGTTTATATTTTGGCATTACTTGGAGGGCTTGGAATTGGTGAAATAATAGGTATTAGGTTGTTATTGTAGTACTAGTGAAATCTTCTCCTTATCCGGAGCCAGCCTATCACCTTACATCGGTTGTAAATAACGAGATTATACCCACTTTACATACGAAGGGGAACCCAAAAGAAACCGGATTTTTGTCATAAAAACTTTTTTGATAAACCTTTTTACAAAACTACTTCAGTCACTTTCAAAATACTCTCCATTACATGCGATGCACTTGTTAAGTCTCTTTGCCACTGTTGGAAGCATATTTGGACCTCTTTAAGTTTGATATTGTCCATTGCCCTTTGCAAAGCTGTTTTTACCGCCTCCAGAACTTCCGAACGCTCCCCGTTTAGCATTTTTTTCATTCGTGGAAATAGGAAAAAGTCGCACGGGGCTAGGTCCGGTGAATACGGAGCGTGGGGAACGACAGACCAACTCTGAGATGCCAAATAGTGAGTCACTCGTAAGGCTATGTGTGCTGGAGCGTTGTCGTGATGCAGAAACCAGTCACCTGATCGCCAAAGTTCCGTTCGGGCGTTTCATCCTCACATCCTCTAGCAGACGCCTTAAAGCATCCAAGTAAAAGTGCTGGTTAACAGTCTGGCCAGAGGGTACGAATTTCCTATGCACAATTCCACGAACATCAAAAAAGACAATGAGAGAGTTGGAAGTCCTCCACTGGCTTGGCGCTTGCTTGGTTTCTGGGTCATACCCGTAACACCAACTGCAATCCCCTCTAATGACTTTGTTCAAGAAGTTTGGATCACGTGCAATCTCTGTTTTCAAGTCCTGATACACATTCATGTGGATGGTTTTGTGCTCCTGTGTGAGAAGGCACGGAACAAATTTAGCAGCAACACGTCTCATGTGCAAATCCTCCCTCAAAATCCTCTGGCACGAGCTCCAACTGATTCCTGTCGCTGCTGAAATTTGGTCGATCGTTTGGCGACAATCCTCGTTGATCTTTTGGCGGACATTTTGAATTTTCTCCCCATTTCGCGATGTTGAAGGGCGTCCTGAACGAGCTTGGTCTTCAACACACCTCTCACCAAGTTTAAAGCTCCCAGACCACTCGAAAGCCTGTGTGCGGCTCATGGCGTCCTCCTGGAAAGCTTCTTGAAGCATTTGGTGTGTCTCCGTTGCAGTTTTTTTAAGCAAGAAACAAAATTTCACACACACCCTTTGTTCTTTTAAAGTTGCCATAACGACTTCGTAGAGGTAACCCGCCAATAGTCAGAGAAACACAACACCACACTTGCACGTTCAGCTCTACACTGACGCCGTCTGCACAGCAGTTTCATAAAGGTCTCTACTAACACCATCTAGCGTGAGAACCTTGCATTACGTCTACGAGTGGCAGCGCTCTCGGAGTCCGGTTTCTTTTGGGTCCCCTCTCGTAATTCATATGAAAAGGATGCTACTATTACATTTCTTTTTGTTACTATTCCTTTAACCATTACCGCCTCCAACCACTACTTTCTTTCCGCTTATTTCCTTACCACGTTAATAGCTAGGGTTTTTGTGCATCTCGGTTAGCTTATAGCTTTATAGTTTACTTATAGCCCCGTGTGAGATTTCTTAGTTCGATTCAGAGTTATGGAGCGGCGATTTTCATTTGGTTTGGACCTCTGCTGAGGTCAGTAGTAGCTGAACGTTTTCGGAGTCCACGGTAAAACTGTAGTTCCTCTCATTCAAGTACCATCCTCATTATCATCCCACCATCGGTGCTAACGTACTCCACCCTCTTTGTACTACAAACAAGGTATGATCGATCTTCTGGCGTAACCTCATTCCACCAAATGATGACTGGTCCAATTTCTTGGGTGGAGGCACAAAGGTACTACGTTCTGTGTTGGGCCGCATTCACTTGTTAGCTTAAAATAAGAGTTGAAGCTTTCCTGGCGACGAATATGCTCACTTTCTTCTCGGGCAACAAGCCAGGTGAAAAGACGATTAGATATCGACGTTTCGGGAGTGTGCATCTCTCACATCTTCAGGATATTTATAAAATGTTATAACCACAAATGAAATACTGGATATAACACCAATATAAACAAAGACAAAACACTATCAAAATTCCCATTACTGAACAAAACACTGTTTTTAGTAAATTAAATGCCAGGTCAGGAGATGGCGTGAGTATAGAAAATTGT
The DNA here is from genome assembly GCA_030765055.1 of Mantis religiosa. Classification (NCBI taxonomy): domain Eukaryota; kingdom Metazoa; phylum Arthropoda; class Insecta; order Mantodea; family Mantidae; genus Mantis; species Mantis religiosa. The sequence continues at coordinate 49,301,376 of CM060956.1, forward strand.
GTCAAAGAAACGTAACTACTTAACTTGATTATCAAGCTGTATTGATCTGTGCTTCTTAAATCGATGAAGGCCGGTTTCCAAGAGAAGCTGAACTGAAATCCAGCATCACGATGGGTGCTCCTTTCAGAGGAAATCGCCAAAGCCTCCTTAATTATCCGCTCCCAGTAACAGTTGCATTTTGCCAAGATGGTCGTCTCCCGAAATTTGGTTCTATGATCTTTATCAAAACAATGCTCCGCCAGCCCAGACTTCTCAGGTTGCATTAAACGAATGCTCCGTTCATGTTCGTTTATTCTAGTAGCGATGGTCCTTCCTGTTTATCCTATATGCGGTGTCCTACATTCACAGGGAATGCGGTACACTCCCGGAACTTAGAAGTCCAGTTTATATTTCACTGATCTCAACAGATGTTTAATAATCGGAGGTGGCTTGTGGATGGTCCTGATGTATTTGGCGAGAGTTCTGCTGATTCTACCGGATAGATTGCTGGTAAACGGGATGCAGGTTGTAGCGGTAGGCTTATCGGACGCTTGCTATATTACAGGTTTCCCTTTCTTAACTTTAGTGATCGAGGCTTCAACGTCATATTTGGAGTAGCCGTTTTGACGGAAAGTGAGTCTCAGGTGCTGTAATTCCTGTTTTAAGTGGCTGGGATCAGAGATAGACAAAGCTCTGTGGGCCAATGTATTGAGAACTCCCAGTCGTTGAGACTTATGATGGAAACTATGAGTGTTCAGATAGAGATCGGTGTGTGTAGGCTTGCGGTGTACAGCGTACCCCAGTGTACGTTGCTACAAAAGCACTTATATAGCTACACATATATAGCAATTAGGGGCTGTGTGTGATGTAAAATGTTAGCCAATTAATTATCATATACAAATGTACAACCGATTGGCCGGAATGGCATATGCAGTTTGATTCTTTCCTTTTTCTCCTTGTCACAATATTGAATCATGTTATACATGATTTTTTGTGCCTGATGATGCATGAAAGTTCGGTGTCTAGAAGACATGACTATATCTGAACAGTGTACATAGGCACACTATGTGCTATAGGCTTGCGTAAACAACTCGGTTGCTCCCTATGTGCTTTCACGTTTTGCCATGTGGTAGTTTGGCAGCTGGATCGCTATTTGCTTACATACTTTAGTTACTTCTCTTTATGGAATTATTTAGTTACTTGGTATCTACTTATTTACTTAGCTTGGTTACTTAGCTACTACCTACTTACTTGATTGCTTTCGTGCTTATTTACTTGCTTAATTATATGCTTATTATCTTGTGCTGCTATTGGTTTTCTTATTTGCTTACTTTGTGCTTAGTTATTTACTCAGCTACTATTACTTGCTGCACATTTAGTAACCAATTAATAAGTAATTTATTTGCCTATTTACTTAGATATTGGTTTGGTAGCTTACTCATTGTCAACTTACTTATCTTCTTAATTATTTACAGCTTTTGTTATTGGATTATTTCCTAATGTATTATTTATTTATTGGAGTTTTTGTTTATTTATTTAATGCTTTGCTTACTTGCTTAGTTATATAATTACTTATTTTGCTGTATAATTTATTGCTTCCTTTTCCTTACTTATTTGTTTATTTGGTGGTTTGTTTGCTTATTTACTTAGATTCATAAGTACCTAATGATGATGATGATGATGAGAAAAGTTAGCTCAGATTGAGCATTGATATACAAGTATTTTGGGCCTTGCTATAGTCTGTTATAGATTATTTTTTTTTTTTTTTTACATTCTATCATATGACATTTTTTGCATTGTTGACCATATAACACACATTTACAATCCATATTCGGTTCGTAAAATTTTTGATATTACATATCTTATGGTGTCTCTGGTTGCTGTATTCTCTGGTCCAGCTGTCATCCATCATGGCTGGTGTGTTGTAGAAATCCAGGTCTATCTCCTTCGTCTTTCGGTCCATGGTGTTAATAAGTTCCTGGCGTGGTCCTGTTGATGGTAGGCGATGTTGTAGTCGGATGTCTTCTATGAAATAAGTCTGTTTCAACATTTCATACATCAGTCGACTGATAAGTACTTAATTAGGAGTAGACCAGCAGCAGACCAGCAGAAGAGTCGAGTCGTCCAGGTTTTCCTGGACGGAGTGTATGCTGCCCAGCACCTAGCCGCTTTTAGCGTCTTTATCTGGGCAGTGTAGAAGAATTTTTAATGTCACAGGCGATTGTTTTGGGCAGTGGATATGTCTAGCCTTGGTGAGCGCCGTCGCCCCGTGAAGGGGGGATGCGCCAATGCTGGCTGCGCTCTTCCGCCTGCTGGGAGGCTTCTGAGCACAGTCCGCTAAACAGGCTAGAGGGAAAGGATCCGTGTTACTGTATAAGGTATTTCCTAGCCCATTACTGGGCTGAGGAAGTTGGAGTCAGGGGAATGTGGCCCTGTTCAGTGCTAGGTACCCAAGGCATCTTTGGGTAGCCGATAGCTTGGTCTCCGGCGAGGAACCCTATGGTCGTAACGGCCTAGGGTATTCACCAGTATGTTGGGGTGGGAGTCCAGCTTATCGTAGATGGTGCGGGATCTCTCCCGCACCACGTCGACGATATACGGGACTCCAGAGTGAGTATGTAGGATGTGGGACGGAAATCTCCGCCCGGTATCGTAGATCATGCGCAAAGCCCTGTTCTGGACGTACTGGAGTCTGCGAATATTGGTTGGAGCCGCTGATCCCCAGACTTCGCAGCCGTACAGAATCAGGGGCGGTTTGATCGCCCGATACAGGCGTAGTTTGAGGTGAGTAGGCATGGTGGACTTGAAAATGGAGTATAGCTGAGTTAATGCTGCATGTCCTTGTCCGGCTTTGACCCGGATATGAGGCGCGTAGGTGAGTCCGTGATCCAGGTGGACGCCAAGGTATTTGGCAGTGGGAACCCAAGGGATTTGCCTCTGCCTCAACCTCAGCGACCAGTCTGGTCGCCTAGCTCGGACCTTAGCCAGGAGAAGTGCAGAGCTCTTCTCGGGGCTAATGGCCATTCTCCACATCTCACTCCAACGGCCAATGGCTCGGAGTTGGCGCTGCAGCGGAGGATGACAATATCGTAAGTTTTTGTTACGTGCTATTATGAGGACGTCGTCAGCATATTGGCACGTAACAGTCTGTGGTTCCAGGGGTAAGTCAGACATGTAGGCCGCAAAGAGTATCGGGGACAGTACACTGCCCTCCGGGACTCCCGCGGCTATTGGTCTGATAGATGACATCCTTCCTTCCACTCTCACCCTGAAAGTGCGGTTTCTGAGGAAACTCCTAATCAGGACAAGATAGGGAGGAGGTAGGTTGGCCTCCCTGAGTTTGTACAGTAGGCCTTGGTGCCAGGTTGTGGCAAAGGCTTTCTCTACGTCTAGCAGCACCGCGACTGTCTTGAGGTTTTCCTGGAAACCCAGGGCTGTCCTCTCGGCCAGGCGCAGTAGCTGTAGGGTCGTGGAGTGTCCATGACGAAAACCAAACTGGTGATCGGGTAGGAGCTGCCTTTCCTCGAAGAGAGGGGTCAGGCGGGATAGGAGCAACCGCTCAAATAGTTTTGAGACGGTTGGGAGAAGACTTATGGATCGGTAGCTAGACGGAAAGACCGGATCCTTGCCGGGCTTCAGAATGCACACCACTCTCGCCTCTTTCCAGCAGGCTGGGAAGTGGCGGAGGTGGAGGCACGCATTGAAGATCCGCGTCAAATGAATAACGGCCCTCTTGGGAAGGTGCTGGAGCATGCGTGCGCTGACACCGTCATGTCCAGGGGATTTGTTAGGTTTCATTTTTCGGATTTCAGTAGTCACCGCCTTTGGGGTGACTATTGGGATATGGATCGCCTCATGGCGCCGCTGTGGCTCCTCATAGAGGTCTTCCACAGCAGCCTACACGAGGTCAGTGAAGTCTTCGTCCTGGGGGTCCTCCCTCGGCTCAAATTGACTTTCCAAATGATCCGCGAAAGCTGTGGCCTTGTCTTGGGGCTCGTAAGCGAGTCTACCTCGAGTGCCATGCAGCGGATGCTGGTACAGAGTTTTGTCCCTCCTGAGGGACTTGATGATCTTCCAGGGGTGCTTTTCCTGGAGGTCGACGTTTCGGAATGTGTTCTCCCAGGCCACCTTACGGTGGGCACGGAGCAGCCGCCTTGCCAGGGATTTGAACCGCTGGTAAACTGCTCCTATCCTGGGATGACGGAAACGCTGCCATAGCTTCCGAACAGCTGCCTTGGCTTTTAGCAGCTGCCGGATCTCGTTTGTGATGGACAGAGGATTATGTGTGTTGGTGGGTTTACGGTGAGTGTGTGTGCTCACCGCTAGGCGTACCTGCTGGGAAAAACTCATCGCCGCAGCCTCCAGCGCCTCGACGTCGTCGATGCGTGGACGAGGGTCGATGGTTTGGTTAAGTTTGAGGATGGCTGCATCCCAGTCTACCTCTAGCTCCCAGTCTGAGTTTAACAGAGCTGGCATGGTGACATCGGAATCGACCGTGACAGGGTCATGGTCTGAGTCCAATTCATTCACCGCCGAGAGGTCCAGATGGAATGGAAAATTCTTGGTGATCATGATGTCGATGACATCCGGCCTGCCACGAGCCGGATGGAAATTTGGACCTCTCGGCCCGTGCGCGGCGAGATTTGGGTCTCCGCTTATGAGGCGGTAGAGCCCTCGTCCCCTCTGGTTGCTTGTGCGGCTGTGCCAGAGCCCGTGTTTCGCGTTGAGGTCTCCTGCAATGCAAACCACTGGGTGTAGGTTGAGAAGGGTAGTGTAGTCAGGTTCAAAGAACTGGTTGCCAGGTGGATCATATGCCGCTACCAGCAGGGTGTCCTGTCCGCCGACTGAAAGCCGGATGGCGCAGGCCTCCACATGCTGCAGGGCAGGGAGAGGAACAGGTGTGTGCGTGATGATGTTTTTCACGAGTATAGCTGTACCGCCACCCCGCCGACCGTTTCGATCAGTGCGGTGGGTGACGTAACTTGGCAGCGAGAAGTCTGTACCAGCCTTCAGGTGCGTCTCGCAGATCATGAGGATGTCAATCCCGTAGGACTGTACAAACTCCAACATTCCAGGACGCTGGTCCCGTACACCGTTTGCGTTCCAAAACGCAGCTCGTAATGGCCTCCTGACTAGTCGGGGGGCCATTACTCATCGGCGCACGGGAAAAGCTCCTCGAGTGTTTGGAGGAGGATGGTATGTTTCTCGAGGAAGTCAAGCCTCGGGTCTTCCATTTTCTCCTTGCAATCCCTAAGGATGGGGAGAACTCTCAGAATGAGGTCGCCGAACCACAGGGAAAGCTCCCTGAATTCGTCGACATCCTTCGCAGAGATGGTCCCCCCGAAGGATGCAAGCGCCGCTGCAGGTGCCCTCGCAGCTGCATGCGCCCTGTGTGGAGCAGGTTCTGCTGCTGGTGCTGGCGCTGGCGCTGTGGCCGGGCCGGTTGACTCAGCTGGAGCCACCTCCCTGGTGGGAGGGGCTGCGGCCTGTGTGGCAGGCTTGGCTGTCCGGCGCGCCTTGCGGCCCTTTCTCGGACGCTGTGGACGTGGTGCCTCCTGTGGAGGTTTTGGTGTAGTGGGCTGAGGAGCCGCTTGCTCTGCCACCTGCAGAGTGCGCTCTGCCCTTCCGAGAGCCGCCGCGAATGAGACCCCGGGACGGACAGTTGCCAATCCCGCATTGCCTCCGCGGCGGTTCTCTATGATCCTTTGCCGCGTCGCACAGCCCTTGTAGGTGCTAACATGGTCCTGGCGTCAATTTGCACATCTTTTCTCCTCAGGCGCTTTTTCGCAGTCCTTCAGGAGGTGGGGACCCGCACACCGCAGACATGCAAGCTTACGCTCGCAGGCCATGCTGGAGTGATGGAACCCCATGCACCTGTAGCACTGCACAGGCCCACCCTGTCCGTGAAAGCGTTCAACCTTCACTACAGTGTGGAACAGCACCCGAACAGCGTCGATGGGCTGAACCGCCTCTCCAGGAACCTTGTCCACTACTACCAGGAAGAGAGGCATTGGTACACGCACAGAGCCTTCCTCTGTGTATACGATCTTCCTCAGCTGGGCGACAGCTGAGGCCTTTATGCCGTGCTCCTGCTCCAGAGCGAATTTTACCTCCTCTGGCGGGCACTCGGAATCTAGTCCCCGCAGAACCCGTCTTTCGACGTTGGGCTTCTGGGGGGAGTAATAATAGAACTGTATCTCACAGTCTCTTAGTACTTGCTTTGCAGCCTCAAAATCCTCGGGACTGCTGGTGGAAATAAAGACCTTGCGAGGCTTCCTCTTGGCCTCGAAGGGATGCTTCAGCGTGGCTGCCAGCTTTCGCATAACAGCCACGTGATTTTTAAAGCTATCCGCCACGATGGGCGGAAGCTTGGACCCCCTCTTGTTTAGGGGTTGGGGCGCCTGTACAGGTTGGCCCTGTGGCTTAGGGCCAGAGTTACTCCGCCGTCGGCCTTGGACGACGGTGAAACCCCCCTGGTCGGCGGTGTCATCCTCTGACTCAGAGTCGGGCAGAGGGGGATAATCGGTCACGGGGACTGGTGCCTCTTTGACCGGAGCAAGGCCCTGAGGAGGAGCCGAAGCTTTCCTCTTCGTGGACCTTGTCTTCGTGGCTGTAGGTGCCACGGGATCGGGAGTAGACGAGGTTGAGGGTTGTTGCCCATCGTCTAGCGTGAGTCGGGTCGCCGCAGTTGCCCTCCGGCAGTCCGCAGAGGACCGGACCCCCCTGAGGGAGGCGCCTGAACGAGTCATTGACTCAGGGTTTTGGACCATTGGCCCGAAAACCCTTGGCTACGGTCTTGCGGACCCTGCTGTCACGTAGTCTGTCAAGTCCTTGGTCGGAAAAATAGAAAACAGTAGGAGAGGAGTAAGAAAACGTCCGCTCTACTGCTGGTTGCTGGCTGCTGGAAATCGTATCTTGGCTGTCTTGGCTGAGAAGAGGGCCATGCGGCGCTGCCGCGCCTGCAGAAGAAGGCTGTTGCTGCTGCGCACGCTACGCTGCGCACAGAGGAGTAGGCGAGCCGGGCTGCTGCTTCCTTTATGGGCACAGTTCAGAGCACGCGTTTTACATCCACGTGCTCGTGCCCTGAAGAACTGTCGCAAACCCTAGAATGCTGCTCCTCTCGACGAATGGAGTGTACTGAAGAACTCGAGACGGACGATGCCGAGCATTCGAGTGCGAATCGCGAAAATGAGAGTTAATTAATTAGGAGCTCGCTCGCTCGCTCGCTCGTGCTGGCTGGCTGTATACGGCCAGAAGGTTTTTGCTGCGTGCCCACCCATTAAGGGTTTTACCGCAGGTAGGATTATTAATGAAAGATGTAGGATGAAGGTGATGTAGGTTTTTGATTGGAAGTTAATTTTGAGGTTACCAAGGTACCTTCAGGTCGAGAGAGAGGATGCAGTACTTAGCACCCATTTTGTTTTGTTTTTTAAATATTTTGTAATTTAGTTGGGGAGAAATTTAGATGCCAAACAGCTTGGAAGAATTATGAGGAGCTCAGCTTTAGCTGCTGATAGCTTCAGCTCCTGTGTTATCTAGGGTGCCCGCATGCCATACGGGGGACCCGATGCAGTCTAGATCGACGTCTAGTGGGGTCATAATTTCCCAGTGATCTGACAAGGGCGCTTCTGTGAGATGGTAAACTTGCGTATAATTTTGAAGCCCGGCGCCTAATTTCATCCTCCACGTATGGAAGACCCGATGCTTCGTGGAGCAACCTGGTAGGGAAATAACGTCCCACAGAATAAACAGACCGCAGTCCTTTATTCTGTGCACGTTGAAGCCATGCTAAACAGCTGTCTGCTGCCATGCCCCAGATCTCGCAGGCATATAGCATCACCGGGATTACCAGCGCTCGGAAGAGGTACAACTTCATGCGGACTGGCATCGAGGTAGACCCCAGCATTGGGTACAGGGAAGCAGTTGCTCCCTGTACCTTTGCCGAAAGGTCCCTGATGTGTCGGCGAAAAGTTAAACCTCTATCCAAGTTGACACCAAGGTACTGGACAGAGTTAGACCACTCTATCCTTCGACCTCGGTAGCTGAAGTTGGGGCAGTCTGCGGGGGTGTGGCGCTTTGTAAAAAGTATGGCGTGGCTTTTGTCCGGATTTACGGACATCCGCCAACGCCGACACCACTGTTGTGTTAGGCGGAGATGTCTTTGAATGGGGTTGAAGGCTCTGAGAATGTGTTTGTCCTTGCAGAACAGAAACACGTCGTCAGCGTATTGTGCCATTTCGACTCGTGGTTCTGTGGGGAAATCTGCCATAAAGACGTTGAAGAGGGTGGGGGATAGCACAGAGCCTTCGGGGACTCCGCCTCTCACTGGCCTTAGTGTTGATGTTTTCCCCGCGACTGAGACTTTAAATGTGCGATGTCGCAAGAAGCTGTGTAGAATGTTGATCACTTGTGTTGGGAGCCCCAGATGGATCATTTTGTGTAGGAGTCCGGCATGCCATGTCGTAGAGAAGGCCTTCTCGACATCCAACGAAACTGCGGCCGTGAAGGCGCCTTCCTGGAAGCCCAGGGCGGCGGTTTCCACCACACGCAGCAACTGCTGAACTGTCGAGTGCCCAGGACGAAAACCAAATTGGTGGTCAGGAATGGCTTGAATGTCTACCAATATTGGGGACAAGCGAGCAAGAATTAGCCTCTCGAGAACTTTCGAAAGGGTGGAGAGGAGGCTAATGGACCTGTAGCTGGATGGGTGTACCGGATTCTTCCCAGGTTTCAATATGCAAATCACCCGGGCCTCTCTCCACTCTCGTGGAAAGTACCCAAGGGCGAGGCACATATTGAAAATCCTAGTCAGGAAGAGAATCGCATTGAAGGGAAGATGGCGGAGCATTAGGGGAGTCAGCCCGTCCGGCCCCGCCGCCTTCTTTGGTTTGAGACGTTGGAGTACGCCTTGGACTTCACTTGGACGGATGGTAGGGAGTCTCTCCGCATCCTCAGGAGGGTGACGTAAGAAACGACGCACCTCCCGACGGACGCGTTCAGAAAAGTTATCGTCCTGGGGGTCATCTCTCGGACACATAGTACGCTCAAGATAGTCAGCGAAAGCATTGGCTTTGGCTTGGGGTTCATAGGCCAGGCCCTGGGTGCCATGAATGGGAGAGGTGTACTGACCTCTGTGTTTTCTGAGGGCTTTGGCTATCCTCCACACGTCGCCATCCTCGACGCGCAACCTGGCCATTTTGTCCTCCCACGCTTGCACCTTGTGCTCGCGCAGACGGACACTGACCTCTCGACGTAAACGTCTTAGGAGCGCTCGATTATGTGGCGTGCGGTGACGTTGGTATAATCTCCGTGCTGCCCAGGATCACCGGATTAGAAGAAGGATGTCCAAAGGGAGGACATCAGGATGAAGAGGAGCCGGAGCATGTACTGTCAAATTAAAGGTGGTGCGCTTCACGATGGAAGTGAAGGATGAGACGGCGTTATCCAGGGTTGGGATATTTGTGATTTTGGGATTTGGCGGGATGGAAGTGCGGAGGCAGTTCCTGACGCCTTCCCAATCAACCTCTCGCGTTTGAAGCGAGATGTCGTGACTGGCAACCCTTGTGTTGATCTCTGTCAACACTGGATTGTGATCTGAATGTAATGCATTTAATGATGTGAGTGTGAGATGGTATGGTAGATGTTTTGTGATTGCGAAGTCTATGACTGAGGGCAGTCCTCCTCCTCGCGGGTAATGAGTGGGTTGCCAGGGACCCTGTACTTGAAGTTGAGGGTCCGCATCTATAAGGCGAATGATTTCATTGCCTCTTGCATCCGCCCGACGACCGCAATGCCAACGTTGATGTTTAGCATTGAAATCGCCGGTCATGATAGCACAGGGATATAGGGCTAGGATGGATAGATAGTCGTTGGATACAAACTGTCGGTTTGGTGGATGATACACAGAGACTACCAAGACCTCTAAACCACCAAGGTGCATACTAATGGCCGTGGCCTCTAGGGTTTGTAGAGGTGGGAGCTGGATGGGCTGATGGACCTCATTTTGCCTCACCAAGATCGCAGTTCCGCCCCCTGGGCGTCCCGGACGATCCGTACGATGGCAAATGTAGCCCGGTAGACGGAATCGGATGTCTGGTCGGAGATGCGTTTCGCTGACTAGAATGACGTCTAGGGCATTGTCTCGGGCAAAGTGAAGCAGCTCGCTCCCCTGACCTGCTAGGCCGCACGCATTCCAAAATGCGAATCGAAACGAGGTACGTGACCTAGTTTGATGCGCCATCTCGGAGCTGTTGCGTGCCTGCGGTCAGGAGGGCCATGGCCTCCATTGCCACCAGCATCTTGCTGGCCGGATCTGTGGCTGTGAAGAACTTCACAACGAGCTCGCAGATTTTCTGTCCATGCGTCTGCAACAACTGCTGCAGCCACTTGAACACATCCGTGAGGTCGAGTGTAGCTGTCATGGGAACGTTGTTTGTGTGGGCGACTTGGTTGTGAGGAGAGGCTGATCTGGAACGAATGGGTGCAGGTCTTCCTCCCGCCCTTTCATCCCTAAGCTGTCTAGGAGGCATGGGCTCGCCATGACTCTCCTGTTCAGCAGGATTTTGGGGCTCCCGAGGAAGCCTCCCTCCATTCCTACATTAATTAGGAGTCATAGACGGGCAGGTATATATACTCTCCATGTGGTGGGTGGGGCTACGTGGCGCGGGCCAATGGGAGCGCTGTGTCTTGTGATTGATCCGACGGCCTACGTGGTGTCTTGTGGTTGGTCCGACGGAGAAATGGAAGGTCTATTTTTTTTAACGTCAGCATTTTAACGAAATCAGCAGTGGCTCAACACAGCCTTAATTATGACCATAGAATTTTATTTGACGAGATCACGGTTCTGCACCGTAGTAATCGTTTTTATGACAGACTGATAAAAGAGGCGATTGAGATCAAATTGGAACCAAATAATTTTAATAGAGACAATGGCCTATGGCTCAGCTCTGCATGGACTGGGACGTTAAAAAACAATAGACCTTCCATTTCTCCGTCGGACCAACCACAAGACACCACGTAGGCCGTCGGACCAATCACAAGACACAGCGCTCCCATTGGCCCGCGCCACGTAGCCCCACCCACCACATGGAGAGTATATATACCTGCAACGCTTGAGACAAAAGACAAAAGACTACTACACCACCCAGATAAAGCCGCAGAAAGCGGCTAGGTGCTGGGCGAAACCATTCCGTCCAGGTAAACTTGGACGACTCGATTCTTCTGCTGGTCTGCTGGTCTGCCTGCCCGTCTATGACTTTAGCTCACATCCTGAAGAAGGCCACAGAGTCAAGATGGCCGAAAGCTCGAGCAATTTCATCAACATCACACGGCTGGTAACCCGAGAAGTTTTAATCAATAATCATCGCCGTGAAAGCTTCAAGTATTACAGTAGAGAAAAGTGAAAATGGCGTGATGGTAGATGCTGATTAATTTCTCACTTTAGGGACGATTTGGTGCAATTCTTGTAGATGCCTCGGAGCTCTGGAGCAATGAGTCTTACCTCCGGTCGCAGTATCGGAGTAAAGGTGTTTGATACTGCAGCTGTTGGAAATTAAATAACAATTCTTCTCTTTTAAATAATGTGGGATTTATTCCACTAAACAATTAGTACGATAATTCTGCTACAGTTCTGGTACAATTTTAAATAACGTAGATGCTGTCCTTTCACAAACAATTGTGCTACACAAATGCATGCACTACTAAACGTTTTCTGCACAAGCACAGAACACAAAAAACACGTTGAACTGTCACGACGGTCGTTTGCAGAGAGTGACAATTCTCTGCACACGATGTTTATAGAATAACTAAATTACTTCTCTTTTATTGGTCCACGTCACCAAATTACGTAATTGAATTATTGTAATTACCAATAGCAAGAATACTGTGTAACATTTAACTTACATTGTATCATTTCGTGGCCTACCCAGTTTCACAATTCCTATTTTGCACAAATTACTTTTTCCAGAACAATCAAAAGTAAATTCTTAAAATTTAAAACATGAAATAATCGTCATGTGTACTAGACTGGTTGCTTGGTTGCTTGTCTCCTTATTTAGTTACTTCCTTGCTTGGTCTTTTACTTAAAACCTTACTTACTTATTTACATGGTTTTAGAGTTACATTGATGTCGGGAGGGTAGTAAAGTGATTTACAGGTGTTATGTCTACATAGTAGCGTTAAGCTTATTTATCACAGTAATTTTGGCAATTGTTAAATATTCTATTACTGAGAATTCGGTAGGAAAGTATAACGAAGAGGCACGGTTCTTTTAATTCCTTCTTTTTTCCCCTATCTGGGTGGCAAAGTAACTTACTTTGAGAAGCAGAGGGTTCTAGGAGTTAAAAAGGGGAATGAAGGGGACATGAGTGAAGGAAGGACTTTATTGAGAGCAGTTTTTAAATTTACTTTCTAGTTACCCTACAGCGACATTTTTAAATTACATCTTTAATTTACCGGCACTTTGAAACTTTTGTTATTTTAATTTTATGCTTTGAACTCGAGTGGGGTGCTTAAGTGAACATCTTGAGGAAAACTGCAGGGCCTTGTGACGTCCATTAATGCAAAGGATACACGATAACCTCTAGTTCCGTAATTTTCAGGTTCAAACTCGAGAAAGGGTTTTGGATTATACTTTGGATATAAGCTTTCGCCTTCTTTCATAAAGAAGAGACAAATGACAGACAGCTAGAAAGTTGGCTAGTTATAGAACACCTGGATCTGTATACGTCCAAACTGGGGAGACTGATAACATTACTAAAATCATGAGTTATAATTATCACAATAAGAGGGCCTGTTTCATGAAACTGGACAAGGCGTAACAATTCTGACAATTACATAAAATCCGACCATTTGTCACAGTGTCAATCTGTCAGACAATTATCTGTCACCTGTCACCTATAAAACTGTCACTTTTATGAAACAGGCCCCCAGGTCTCAATGTTGCCAACGCTTGGGTACGATGCTACACGTACTGCTGCAGCGTACATTTGTATTTCGATGCTTCGTATAAACATTCTAAATTAACTTTCACAATAGATTAAGTCGTTTTACAACATCTGGTTACACATTTCACTCACTATTTCATTTACATGACGAACCGGTACAAGTGTGAGGGATGATCAACAAAGACTGGGACTATGAAAGGGTAGAGCCAGACTGAAACATTCAATGCGATAGCCGGGATTTGAACCAGGGATCTTCTGGTCTCCGTCCAGCCACCCTGGCTCTACCCTTTCATAGTGCGTCCTACACACGGCTAGTGTGAAAGAACAATTAATTTCCATTAATTGTACCTAATATTGGTCCGAAATATTAAGTCCGGGTCTTAAAGTACTTACAGCATAGTAAGTCGCCATTAAGGTAGTTGTCTCATGTGTTTATGAGAACTCCTAGTGGTTAACCGGGAGAAACACGAGTCAGTTGGAGAATTTAATGTCATGTTGTCACGTTGGCCATAGTAGCTCAATGGTTTAGAGCGGCTGGACAGAGACCAGAAGATCCGTTGTTCAAATCCCGGCTATGGCATTGAATTTTTCAGTCTGGCTCTACCCTTTCATAGAGCGTCCTACACACGGCTAGTGTGAAAGAACAGTTCATTTCCAAAGACCGAGACAGATTTTTGTTTCACAGATGTTTATTACTGCCAGAAATAATATTTCTAAGAGGGATAAGAGTTAGGGAAAAATGGAATTTGTGAATTGTGTGAGAGAAAAGAAAGCATAGAACACTATGTAACAGAATGCAAGGAGGTTGCAGTATGGAGAAGCAAGGTTTAGGAAGAAAAATGGGAGAAAGTAGAGAAGACGATAGTAGCTATAAAAATGTGAACGGGCAGGGAGGAAAAGAAGGTCAGTTCTTGCAGAAAGTAAAAGAAAAATTGGACAGAAATGTAAAAAATGTAAGAAAGAGGAGGGGAAGAAGGGACTAATTAAGTAATCAAGGAAGTATGGAGGTTAAGAGCTACCTGGCAGAGCAAAAGACCAGGGTGTCATGCAAGCCAACGTATCAACAGGGTAATGACAAATAAATGTAACCAAAAGTTGTAAATTGTAAAATGTTGGATTGTGAACAATAAATATATCATATCATAATTCAATGTTTGCATGATTTTTTTAAAGTAGGCCCCTTCTACTTCAATACACTTTTTATAGCGTCTCTGCCAGTCTTTGAACACGTGATGCAGACCATTCTTTGTCAGGTCCTTGAGAATCGCCTCACTTTTCTTGAGCACTGCTACAGAGTTCTCAAATCGAATACCCCTAAGCTTTGAGTATCACCGATGACGAGTCACGGCTGCGTCGTTATGATCCTGAAGGAAAACAAGCCAGTACAGTGTGGAAATCGCCAGGTTCTCCAACACCAAAAAAGGCAAAACTTGTTCCATCTGCAGGGAAAGTGATGTTGATCACATTTTTTGACTGTAATGGAATGATTTACCAGCATGCAGTTCCTCCTCACACTACTGTTACAGAAGCATACTACACGTCAGTATTGGTTACATTGAGGAAGCACATTACAAAGAAACGACCAGAGCTTTCTCGGACTGGGTGGCGACTTCATAATGACAATGCACGGCCTCACGTCGCAAATCAAGGCATGCAGTTTCTGACTCGATTTAACACTACCTGTATATCATATAAAGCATATAGCCCCAATCTTACACCCTGTGATCTCTTTTATTCGCATCACTAAAGTCCAAGCTTAGAGATATTCGATTTGAGAACTCTGAAGCAGTGTTCAGATTAGTAAGGCGATTCTCAAGGACCTGACAAGGAATGGTCTGCAGCACGTGTTCAACGACTGGCAGACACTCTATAAAAGGTGCATTGATGTAGAAGGGGACTACTTTGAAAAAAATCATGTAAACATTGCATTGCATCTGTGAAAAAAATATGATAATATGTTGAAAATAAACATGTGAGAAAAAAAAATCAGTCCCAAACTTTATTGATCAGCTCTTGTGACGTTCAAATACATCTTGGATATGAGTCAAAATGTGGCTTAATTAGAAATTTAAGGATCATTCACGATGAAAATTAAGTATTAATATAAAGAAGAACTTAAACATAAAATTAGGTTTTCATTTACAACAGCCAACGTAGACAAACAGCTGCAAATCGCAAGAGAGAATGAATCAGTTGATAGTATTTATTGTGCTCTTTAAAAAGATTCTTCTTCACCGTCTCCTTAAATATACCTCTGAAAACCGTATCATTCCACCCTTCCAATTTGGATTTCGTTCCAGACATTCCACCTCACACCAACTACTACATTTAACACAAACAGTAATTCATGGTTTGGAGCAAGGAAGGCAGCCTACGTCGCATCTCAAATTCTCCCGAATTCCATATTTATCATGAATCAATTCCCTGGCTATCTTCCACCACCTCCGTCAAATGCCTTGTAGTAATGCTGGACACCAAACATACTTGGCGAGCCCATATTGATCGACTTATCTCGTTGGCATCGGGACGACTTTCAAAACTCGGTCCACTACTTCATAGACACACCTCTCTTGGGATTGAATGCTCTCTGCTTCTCTACAAATCTCTTGTCCAGCCACGTATCATATATGCTTCCCAGGTATGGGGTACTGCTAGCAACACTCATCTCCGTGGGCTACATACAGGTCCTGCAAAATCGATTTCTGCGCAACACCACGGATGCCCCTTGATACGTAAGAAATCAACAACTGCATCAAGAACTTGGTCTCCTTCCTCTTCACCAGTTCATGCGTCAGATCGCCTCTCGCTTCTTCTCAAATCTGCCAGATGTTTCAGGAGCTATGATGTACGACATCGGCGTACGAACCCGCCAGCCCACACGTCTGAAGAGACGACTCTCACAGGATCTCCTCCTTAGTGACTCTGAAAAACTATGAATATTGTTTCACAATGAATATTGTTCTTGTTGTCTCTTTGACTACTTTTTATCAGTTTTTGTTTCTTGTGTGTCATCCTCGTTTCACAGTGTTTAGTAGATAATGGGAGCCAACTTGTTTTTCCTTACATGTCCTTATATAGTTCATAAAGGTTCAATTAGTTAACAATAATCTGTAAAGCATGTAATGCTGATCGATCATTAAATAAAAAAGTATTTATTGCGGTAATCAAAACAAGTGTCGACAAAGGGGGTTATGTAAATGAATATAAGTAAACGAGATTCCAGCTCTCTACAATGGAAGGCTAAAAGGGCACAAAAAGTTGAGTGTTGCACTCACTGACTCCTTTACAACAAACTGTTCTTACAAACCCTTACCTATTCTTCTATCTACTTCATGTTAAAATCTATATATATATTTCTTTTCAGGAACTTATTTCATATTTATTTGTAGTTGCAATGAAAATAAGGGCAAAATTTTTAAGTAATATTCAAATATTTTTCAGAGCGGATCGCTATGTGGCCCTCTGAAACTCTGCTCTTTCTCTAATATATACTTACAAAAGCTTACTTCTCTATTTTTCTTATGTTAGTCATCATAAAATATTTGTACATATTATCTTATTTATAATTTTCTTGTATATTCAAGGGGATTATGGGCATGCAGAGTTCGTAAGCGATAGTAATCCACGGTGAACAGCTCGAAGTGAGTCTGAGTCTACCAACCCAAAAGTTAACCTTACGTCCATATGCGAAAGGCTGTATGTAACCGATACAGCCAGGAGATGTGAGCATCTCGACATCTTGACCATTCTCAACCGGAACACGCTTCCTATCGTAGCTCCTCAATATAGTGAGTCTTATATCCAGGACTTGAAATCCGCATACCCTGGGTTGGGATCGAACTCTGGCGCTTCCGTGGGAAGGAACCAAAGCAGAAAGCCCCACCCCACTACACCACGGCGCAGGACCTTTAAGTGACAGTCAAATATTTTAAAGTGGTCGCTATGTATTGACTTTGGAATTCCTTTCTCTTTGTATGCCCAAGAAATAAAAACAAATATTTTCCTTTTTTTTTGGTCATTTTCCAATGATTTTGTTAAACAACGGTGAATATTTCCGAAATGGTTCACTCCTCATAAAATCTTTATTTGATAAAGGTGCATTTTTAACATTTCTATGCCTCTGTAGCGTAGATGGTAGCGTGTCTCCCTCACGTTCAAGAGGTCCCGAGTTCGAATCTCGGTCAGGGTGGGTTACCTGGATATGTTTTTACGGGGTTAACCTTTATCTTGATATACCAATGTCAGGTAACTCTAAGGTCTATGGACCCTGGACTCATTTGAGCATCACTTTACCCATTCCATTCATCGTACGATATGACTAAACGTTGGAGGACGTAAATTGCAAAAAAAAAAAAAAAAAAAAAAAAAAAAAAGGCTATCTTTTATGGCTTACCATTTATGCAAAAGTCATTTAGAAAATTATGTTAAATGGTTATGCATAATATCGTGACGACTTGGCCATGGATGTTAATGGTTTAAGATGCCACGTGGTCAGGTCGTGCACAGGGGAATAATTCAGATGGGAAGCGTGCTTTTCGCAGAGGTTGGGATTTTTCTAATCCATTTCTATAAAAGGTTAGGTATCACTACCATACTAAAACTAGAGATTTAGAATATATTTAATTAGATTCAAAGTATTACAAAGATGGGTTCTAAGGCCATTATCCTAGAAGGACGGTACATTACATCCTGCTCTGATGATATCCTAAACACGAAAGAGAGAGAGAGAGACAGAGAGAGAGAGAGAGAGAGAGAGAGAGAGAGAGAGAGAGAGAGAGAGAGAGAGAGAGAGAGAGAGAGAGAGAGAGAGAGAGAGAGAGAGAGAGAGAGAGAGAGAGAGAGAGAGAGAGAGAGAGAGAGAGAGAGAGAGAGAGAGAGAGAGAGAGAGAGAGAGAGAGAGAGAGAGAGCTAGTTCCAAACTAGTTCCTTGCATGCCTCAAAAAGAAGGAGACGTTACGTGCTGCGTGAGGTCACTACAACATTATTAATAAAAATTCTAGCATCTGTACTGATAAAATCAGTCACTATTTGAGACAATATTAATTCCAAATCTAACCCTTAACTTGGTGCTAGCAATAGATACTGCCTCTCACCATAATACACAAGTAGATAAGCCTCCAACGTCAAGTTCTTTAACCAGATATATGCTTTCTTGGTTACAGAATAACAATTCCCCGTTTGAAGAAAATAACACCAAAACAAAATTGTACGGTTTAATTCTATCCAATAAGACGACTCAGATGAACGTTTTGACTGATCAACCATTGCCAGAATACGAGAGCTGTTCAACAAAGAATGATCATAATTTTTTACGGTCATAATATTTCACACTAAAATTCGACCTTATCATATTATGTTAGCTTAATGTGAAACAAACACGCCGTAGTAGTTTCATTGTTGGTACTCCTGGTTCCCGCCTGTGAGAACCAGGTAAGTTCAGACATGTTCAGTATCGCCTACCGCTGCAATGGAGGTAACATGCACTTAAAGTTTATGTTAGAGCAAGATCCGGAGTTTCTATCAAACGTAATCACTACTGATGAAACCTGGCTACAGCATTTTGATCCTGAGAGCAAACAGCAAAGCTCAGTGTGGAAATCTCCTTCACCACCAACCCCTCAAAATGCAAAAGTGTTTGCTTCTGCTGGGAAAGTTATGATCTTCTCTTTCTTTGATATTCATGGACTCGTTTATCAGCATGCTGTACCTGCACACACATCAGTAACTGGAAAATACTACAGGGATGTCCTAAAAACATTGCAAGTCCATATCAGGCCCAAAGGATCACATTTCCGTGAAGCAGGCTGGATGCTGCACCATGATAGTGTGCGGCCGCATATTGCCAATGTTATTGCTGAATATCTTGCAAAAATGAACGTGAAGTGCACCCCTCACTCTCCCTATAGTCCGGATTTAGCCCTATGTGACTTTTTTCTATTCCCTAACTTGAAGAAATAGGAGGCATTATCTATCATCAGAAGCAGTGGTGAAGGCTGCGGAGGCGATTTTGAAGGATCTCTCAAAAATGGTTTCCAGCATGTCTTTGAAGATTGGCAGAAACGTTAGGAGAAGTGCATCGCATTCAGGGAGACTATTTTGAGAAGGACCTTCAAAATTATGAGGATGAGAAAAGGTACGTTTTCAAAAAAAGAAATTGTGATCATTCTTTATTGAACAGCCGTCGTATATCCATGCAACCTTAAGGCTTCCTCCGTAATATCCGGATCTAAATCTGTAACCGTTGTTTTTGGTTTTAGCCCTTTGAAGTGAAAAATTTTATGTGTTTAAAAAGGATTAGTTAAAAATGTCGGTTTTGTGTGAAAAAGAAACTGTATTTGTATAGTTGGCCATGAATGGGTAAATTATGTAAATGAGATAATGTAACTTTTAAAAAATGTGGTGCAACGATTGGCGTTGACCAATCAGAACGAGATTTGTTTAGTAGTTATGGCGACGTAGCACAGAAAATCAATAATCATGGTAAGAAGGATTTAAATCGGCCCACTTGATCGTAGGAAGTAGAGGACGTAAAATGTAATACTTTGTGTGTGTTTTAAAATTGGAAATAGGAAGTATTCTTAATGAAACACGTGAATACAATTTGTTCATCATCGGTAAGAGAAGTATTGTAATTAAAATATAATTAAAAGATTGAATAATTTTAAATTGGAAATAATTCAATTATTTCGCAAGTGTGAAAATTTAATTTCCTTGCTCTATGCCACACCCTGAATCCAGAGTTCGCAGGTTCTACTGACTTGAGCTACGCCAGAGAACATCCAGTACTTCCAGAATTATCATCTTTCCTTTTCTCCACATACCAATATGTAACATAATGTTACATAAGGCATCGCTTCGTGGAACTCTATAATTTATCATCGCATGGCTTCATCATCAGAATTCCTCATCTCTCCATCGCATACGTAATATGACGTTACATATGGCTTAACAACGTGGTGCTTCGAGGGCATCATTTCTACCTCCAAACATATTAAGCAACCGTTACATATGTCGTCACAACGTGGGGTTCGTAGCTGAACAAAAATACATTGCAAATCTTATAGAATTAATATGCACAGATGCCAAACAATGGGTTCTTGCAGAAATGTAAAATTTTAAAATGAAAGACGAATCGCTGTGCTGCTAATGATTGAGTAAATTGGACAAATGCAATGGGAAAGGTTATGCCATCATGTAGTTGAAATAAAACAGAAGTATTAGAAAAATGATGCTGCAACGGAACAAAATTGAAATAGTTATAATTGAAGACTATAGAATTGTTTAACTCAGTGTCATTTTGTGTGTAACTGTAAAACCTTTCTGGAGCTATAGTATTATGCTTGGAGACTGTACGCTTCCCTGAATAGCGACAGATGAAATGAACAATCCAGTGATACTTGGGAGGGTGAAGTCATCGCAGTAAGATATCATTGCCATTGAAGGCCAGAGAAAAGAGGTAAGAGATTAAAACGATCTAAAATATTATTTAAATCTATTTAATAATTTAAATAATTAAAAAGAATTATTTAGAATATTGAATAATGGCATGAAAAAGTTACTATACCAAATTTATGAATAAATGTATAAAATTTGAATGATGTTCATTTGTCGTGATGGCAACGGCAAAAATATATATAAGCACCTGGACTGGAGGTGATTCCTTCTTCTCAACCGCAGGTCGAAATGCCACAGTACGCTGACGACGTGTTGTTGTTCTGCAAAAACAGACATATACTCAGAGCCTTCAACCCAATCCAGAGACACCTCCGTCTCACACAAGAGTGGTGTAGGCGTTGGCGGATGTCCGTAAATCCGGACAAAAACCACGCCATTCTTTTTAAAAGCGCCACATCCCCGCTGATTGCCCCAACTTCCACTTTAGAGGCCGAAGGATAGGGTGGACGAATTCCATCAAGTACCTGGGCGTTCAACTTGATAGAGGCCTAACTTTCCGCGGACACATCAGGGAACTATCGGCACTGGTACAGGGGGCTATTGCCTCTCTGTACCCAATGCTGGGTTCGCGCTCGATGCCAGTCCGCTTAAAGCTACACCTCTTTCGAGCGCTGATAATCCCACTCATGTTGTACGCCTGTGAAATCTGGGGCATGGCTACAGATAGCTGGATAGCATACCTTCAGCGTGCACAGAATAAAGGACTCCGATCCATCTATTCTGTGGGTCGTTATTTCCCCGTGAGGTTGCTTCACGAAGATTCTCTTCTCCCATACGTGGAGGACGAAATTAGGCACCGGGCGACAAAATTCTACGCTCAAATTCCAGCTCACAGAAGCGCCCTGATTCGGTCTCTAGGAGATTACGACGCTACGAGACGCCGCTTCAGGCTTTACCGGGTACTCCGTATAGCATGCGGGCACCCGAGGTAACAAAGGAGTTAATCCATAGAGCAGCATAAGCTGAATTTCAAAAATCTCCAAATGAGCTGTTTGGCTACAAAATTTAACCCACTTTAGCAAAATAAACACCAGGATGTAAACAAAAAAGCGGTTTGGCATCCTGTATAAAATTAAAGAGGAGCAAAAAGCTACCTCGATAAATTTCCCCAAACGAAAATTCCCACATTATCCTGTAACCAGCTAAATAAACAACCTGCGGTCAGACCCAAAACCTGGGTGGGTACGCAGCAAAAACCTTCTGGCAGTCAACAGCCTCTCAGTATTCGACTTGGACTTGGACTTGATTCCTTCTTCTTTATTTGACTTCCATGGTGAAAGGACGTGTGAGTAAGTCCGCAAATAGACGCTCATGTGCAAAGGCAATTTTTGTGTGTAAGAATATATGTATCAGTATATTTTACTTGGTGCAACAGAAAAGTGATTATAGGTGAACAGTGATAGCACCAGAGAATATTGATATCGATTAATTTATGTTAAAAAAAGTTTCATTCTTAATAACTCTCAAAGTTTGGAGATTCGTTGGGTAAATTATAAATAATCTTTTATTTAAAACAAGATTATCCTTAAATATCCACGACCACCCCTACAAAAAAAAAAAAAAAAAAAAAAAAAAAAAAAAAAAAAAAAAAAAAAAGTCCATGCAGATACCAGAGCAGCCGAGCAATGACTAGATCGAACTTGCAGTCCGAGAGCTTTGAAGAAGTCCATCATCACCCAACTTCTTTCTACACCACCATTTGAACATTTTTTTTTCAAGACCCGCATCAAAGCTTTCATCTAAATATTTCAGTGTTACAGAACCATTTCGCGGCCTTTTTCTATAGAGATCTTATTGAGAGCAAGTGAACACTTAATATGACATGGATGATGCGAATCACGTGCATAGAAAATCGCTCTACACCAAACAAAAGAAAATAGCCTATCACAGACATAGACATGTCGGCTTGAAGTTTGTAAAATTCTGTGTTTTGAATCATAAGCTTACATTTATGGTCGTTAACAGACAAATGGGCGGGTGCAATAAGATTAACACGAAACCAACTTCTATGCTAATGCTATGTTTATGTTTAATTTTCACTGTGAATGGCCCTTAATTATCGTACTCAATGACGAGAAATGACAATTACCTACATATCCAATTATTATGGTATCAACTGTTTTTGATACTAGCCAATACATTTGTGACTGTTTAATAAAAGTACTCAGGTGGTTTGTTGCGACTATTTCGGCAGTAAAATCAACGTCACTAACATTAGTTCTAGCAATTTGCTTATAAAACCTGGCTTTCTGCACCGCCTTCTCTTATTTTCGTTTATCTACGAGGGTCGCTCAATAAACAATGATTATAATTTTTTTTGACAACGTACCTTTACTCATCCTCATAATTTTAATGGTCCTTCTCAAAATTGTCTCCCCTGAATGCAATGCACTTGTCCCAGTGTTTTTGCCAGTCTTCACAGACATGCTGGAAACCATTTTTTGGGAGATCATTCAAAATCGCCTCCGCAGGCTTCACTACTGCTTCTGATGATAGATAATGCCTCCCACGAAGGCGTTTTTTCAAGTTAGGAATAGAAAACAGTCACATGGGGCTAAATCCGGACTATAGGGAGGGTGTGGGATGCACTAAACATTGATTTTTGCAAGATATGCAGCAACAACATTGGCAATATCCGGCCGCGCATTATCGTGGTGCAGCTTCCAGCCTGCTTCATGGAAATGTGGTCTCTTGCGCCTGATATGGACTTGCAATGTTTTCAGGACATCCCTGTAGTATTGTCCAGTTACTGATGTGTGTGCAGGTACAATATGCTGATAAACTATTCGATGAATATCAAAGAATGAGATGACCATTACTTTCCCAGCAGAAGCAACCACTTTTGCTTTTTTGGGGATTGGTGATGAAGGAGATTTCTCACTGAGCTTTGCTGTTTGCTCTGAGGATCAAAATGATGTAGCCAAGTACCATCAGTAGTGATTACGTTTGAATGAAACTCCGGATCTTCCTCTAACATCAAATTTAACTACATGCAGACCTGCATGCGAATGTCCTTTTGTTGGGGAATCAACAGTCTTAGAACCCATCACGCACAAACACATCTCATGTGTAATGTTTCTGTCACCAACGTGAATTCGTCGATCCTCTGTCACAATGGTACCAGCAGTGATGATATTTTGTTTTTTCGTAAGAGGAGTAACCGGGGCACCGGGCCCACCTTTCTTTGAAATTGATTGTCGCCCCTGTTTAAAAAATTTAAACCACCTTCGAACTGTTCTGCAGGGAAGAACAGACTCTCCAAAATGCCTCCTGTAACAGTGAATAGGCTTCAACTGATGACTTGTTGAGACGAAAGCAGACTTTCAAAGCGGCATATTGTTCCTCGCGTGTTACTTCCATTGCAGCGGTAAGCGATACTGATTAAAGTTCAGACATCTTCAGTATCGCCTTAAGCTGTAATGGAGGTTGTCATGAAAGAAAATTTACTTGAATATCAAGTTTATAAATATATATAGCTAAATACAATAAATATAAAAATAATATGAAATAATATATACATTTCAGTTATGATTTTTAAATTTACATACCTTCTCTTTTCTTCTTCCTCTTCTTCTTCCTTTTATTCTTCTTCTTCTTTTTCTTCTCATTCATGCACATTGAACTCCCACCTCCCAGGCATTTTTAGAAGAAGCTCTGGATGTGAATTTTTCTGTGAATAGGCAACTCAATTGAATTTGATCTTGCATTTTTGAAGAGTCACCATCAGTTATCAAAGAGTTCCTTACAGAATAGTAAGGTTTGTATGTGCATATATATTTTTAAAAGAGTTAGGTTTCTGTCAAACAAGACAAAATCCTTAAGAGAATCTGGTAGGACATTATTTTGATACAGTCATAGTACGCTCCTTTTTTGTTAGAAATTTGAGTTTGCTGTTGGTGCACAAACAATTTCTTCCTGTACTGGAGTTGTGTAATTTTAAATTATACACTTACTTGGATTTTTGGTATAATAAGTTATCAGTGAAGAATACCTTTCCATACATTTCAAACCTTAAGAATTTTTGTTGCGATTCACTCAGAGAGGAAAGTTTGCTGAGGCTATTTGAGAAGACAGTATCCAGTTATATGTAGTTATACTGTTTTCGGTTTAAGTGGTTATCTATCAGTTTGAACAAGACACGAGCGGTTCAGTGAAGGGCCCTATCAACAATTTAAATTTGTGGACGCTGCACGACAGGCAGCTCTGATTTTCCCAGCCCCTTGGCTGATGCTGGCATAGGGAGAGAGAACTGCCTGCTCGTGTTTTTCTGCGTGGCTGTCACGAGACTGCAGGGTGAGAGAAAGTCAGTGACTATTTAAACAGAGACGGTGACGAAAACATCTGCTTTTGTGAATATGCATGCGGTCTTGGCTGACCTTTATTTTGTTCGGCTGTTAAATAAACGATTTGGGATTTGGCAATTTGGCTAGGTAATTTTTAGCCATGGTTGTGAAAGGATATATTTTTGACTGGGATAAGTCTGTTATAGTCATGTTTTTGTTTCAGCTTCATTTATTAGTATCAAATTTGACGTATTTACGAAGCGATGTAGAAAGAGATGTTGACTCTATAGTAGGTAGATACATAAATTACGGCAGTTTATATCGAGACATTTGAAAAATAAACTGGGGAAACAGAATCTCTGCAGAGTTATGGTGATCCTCACAATATTGGACAATAATTGAATTGCAACGGAAAAAGCAACAACAGAAATACGGAATTCAGAACCGTTGAGCTTAAATTCCTTAGGCAAGTAAGGTTTGCATCAAACTGGTTTTTTTTTGGGGGGGGGGGGTAAACTACTTCCTCCAACGTTAAGTCATATTGGACGGTTAATGGAATAGATAAAATGATGCTCAAATGAGCCCAGAGTCCATAGAGCTTAGAATTACCTGACATTCGTCTTTCAGGATAAGGGAAAACTCCGAAAAAACCTTATCCAGGTAACTCAACCTGACCGAGACTCGAACTCGGGACCCCTTAAACGTTAGTACCAAACTGGTAGGATTGTAATGAACAAATGAGAGAGGAACAAAAAGCAGAAACGTTATCTGACACAGAAACGGACCACGGATAAGAATGAAATGAGCACCTATGAATGAACCTACATGCACACCAACCACTTTGAACTCTAGAGTAAACAGAGATTACGAACCATTCATAAACAAAGATATAATGTGACCAGACACGTTCTGCCAGGGCAGCAGGAATTGTAGTTTCCTTTCGCTCGAATTGGATTATTCAAAGTAATTCTTTAATCACGTCATGTCAAATCTTTACGTTTCAGTTCTGAGTAATTACAAATATACGTACACGCATAATGCCAAATTCATACAGTGCTTACGTCGCGATTTACTGTTATAAAACAGGTAATAGTGGTTTATTTATTTGCACTTGAAAAACTATTTGAGCTAAAAATATGGTGTTTTCATGGTTACGTTAGATACATTACTCTCTACCTTCCACATGGATCAGTTTTGGCAAATTATGAATTTTTGTCTTAGCGCGAATAATATTTCATACAAATTGATTAGGTTGGCGCTCGTCACGCACCACTTAGCGGGAATGCAATACGACAACACCGCAGGGCTCCGATTGGTTGCTCACTAATAGTAGCGCTCAAGGACAAACTCCTTCCCATTTGAATCACATAATAGTTTGTTTAGTAAATATGAGCCGATTCTTTCACTGCTTCAGTGAAAGACATAACGGTTGCGATAAAAGCTAGATGTAAACAGCTGACGGTTGTGAACTTCACATTGTGTTGGGGACTGATACAAACCGCAATGTTTATGTGCGGAACCACCAATCCTGGAGAAACTATACTCACACTGGTGTCAGAAGCGACCAATGCTTGAACAGTATATTGGCTAAAGTGTTAAAAGTAAAGGAAAAAATGAAGAGTAAAATTAAGTGAGTTTGGCTGTCATTTTTGTTACAAGTGACTTGTGCATCCGAGATAAAGTTCTTTTGAGCATGGCACCAATGAGATTTATTTCTCTTTTTTCCCCTTTTGCAAACAGCACAGCGACCGATAATTAGGTACATAAGCCGCCGCCGTAACACGAACCACTCTGCAAATTAGGGCTAGTGAGTAATTAATAGAGAAACGAGACAGGGCTGAAGCTGAAAATTAATCCAGTTGAAATGTCAGATAATTTGGAAGTACAAACAAGCTCCGGAGTGGAGAAGGGGTGTCATAAAATATATTTATGTCTGGATGACCCCTGCGTTGTGTAATTACCGGATGAAGTGCTAACCCCTGTCCGGTAGGGGTGCCACCCTATTAATCATCCACCAAGTTACCCCCTCAACGGGGTGAATTCTTACGTCAACACTTTTAATTTAATGCCTGGCCAGAGAACAGGTACTTGAATACAGCACAACGCGGCTTAAAGTGGCTGCGGTTGAGATTAAGACAGCGGGGGGTGGATTAGGGGATGTGCTAACTTCAGTTAGGGTGTGTGAGTGGCCGAGTTCAATGAATTTGGACGATCTAGACCGGTATAAAATAGTCGAGGTTATTGACATTTAGGTGAAAACTTCGATGAAAAGGTTTAGGCAGCCCAATACAATTTGGAGCAACACTGCAGCCTCTCTCCCTTCCCCTCCTTTTGCAATGTTTAAGGGGTGCTCAGGGAACTTACTCAGAATGGAATTTGATAAACAACTAGGTAAAGGTGAAAGTTACGCAACGATGCCCAGCGCTCAGCAACCAACATACATCTACTGTCGCTACCACCCTCAAGAGGAAGTGATTTTTTTTTTTTTTGGTAATTTTACGTCCTCCAACGTTAAGTCACATCGGAAGATGAACGGAATGGGTGAAATGATGCTCAAATGAGCCCAGGGTCCATAGAGCTTAGAGTTACCCGACATTCGTCTTTCAGGATAAGGGAAAACTCCGGAAAAATCCTTATCCAGGTAACTCACCCCGACCGAGATTCGAACATAAGACCTCTTGAACGTGAAGCAGACTCGCTACCGCCACGCTACCGAGGCGGGCGAGGAAGTGATGAAGAAAAGGGAAAAAGAAGGGGCCACTACCAACAAAGATGTACAGAAGTCCTTAACCCACCCCACTGCTGTACATGCTAAGAGAAGGCAATAAGTGACCCATGGAATGAATGAATGTGTACTGTTTAACGCCCACTTTTACTACATACGGCACCGCAGGCGGTGACATAAATTAAATAGATTCTGAGGATCTACTCCCATTAGTCCTGGACCCATACGACCAGAACCCGGGCCTCTCGGGTTCATTTTACCGCAGGACAGTACCTATTTTAAAAACTGCCCCCCCCCCCCGCTGCACACGGCAGACAGGACGGAAGTGGATACGCCACTTACGCGCCGGTCCTTACTGAACCAGCTACCAAAAAAACCTTGGTAGGGCCGCCGGTGATCTAACACACCAGCTACTAGCTCTGCAGGCTAGTACCCGGGACTTATGAGACAACCCTCTACCCCCTCCGGGCGGCCGAGGCCTGGCCGGAGGTACCCAATTTCCCGTGGGTGGCGGGAACACACTGCCCTCTCGAGTCCAACCCAATCCGAACAGCTCCCAGAGTGAGGGGCTCGAATGTTCGGCCCGAGGTTCCTCTAGTAACTTCTGAGGTACCACGAGTGCTAAGGGTCCGCAGCGCCCGCACCTTGGCAGCTGAAAGGAACGAATCCCTCCCCCTACGGTGACACTGATGATACATGAGATGAAGATGGAGCACTGGTGGAATGAGATGGCGGGGGAAACCGGAGGTCCCGGAGAAAACTTGCTCCAACGCCGTGTTGTCCACCACAAATCTCACTTTGCGGTCGCCTGGGATCGAACCCGGGCCGCCTTGGTGAGAGCCAGACCCGTGGATAAAGTAGCACTCAATGGCCCACGGACGCACTCTTTCTGTGAGCAAGCACTCGCACCATTTATCCAGAAGCGTCATATACTCCAAAACTTATAAGTACACCTGAAAGATTAAAAGTAGAAGGAAGGGAAGCAACTGCTAGATGGTAAATCACCCCAGCATTGACCTAGCTACGCATAACAGGGCCTGTTTTAAACAATCGGCTACGCTCAGATTTGTTCTTTGTTAATATGGCCTCTTTGTGAATCAACTGACCTGTCCTAACAAGTCGGCGAACATCTCTAATTCCTCTTGCTAGTATAGCAATGTACTTTTTGGTATTCTCTTGTTATTCATTGGCAGTAAATGTCCATTTCATTTTAAATTACATTCCATTTCTTACCTGACCGTTCTTATACATTCCTTTAAATTATGCAGAAATAGCATTTCTTTTGGTTGTGTTTTGCTATTTTCCTGTGAATTATCCAATGCAGTTGTCATATAATAATGAAGGAACGGCCATTGTTTTGTATACCTACTTTCAGTTTTGCATATTGCCTAGTTTTCCGAACTAAGGTTTGCTTTTATGGTTCCACATTATGACTTAAATTTAGAATTATGTTTGCGTTTTACTCTAAGTTACATAATTCAAAATATTAGAACGTATATAAATGCTATTATATATTAATTCACCTGTTTATGAACCGAACACGACTGCTCCGTGGTAACGTGTGACGTCACATTTGAACTTTGAATATGGCATTGAACGTTTCAGTTTGACTCTATCTTTCTATACTTTGGCGTAAGCTTGGTTAGTGTGAAAGAAAAATTATGTTTATTGTACTTACTCTTACCCTGTGTCAAGTTTTACTGTTTATGTATTGCCGAACCTACCCTCTTAACTTTAAAAAAGCTTCATAAATATCCGTTATTGATTCATTATGGCTGATTTATCAGGGATAAATGCTTCTTCATTTACTAGTTTTATAATATATTACCATTTATTTACCGTATATTAAAACATAATTTCTGCATCAAACCTTATGTAAAAACCAGAACACGTAAAGGACACATGTATAGAGCTGAGCTACCTAAAGATATTGACAGAACCTTTCTAGTGAAACGAAAACTTCAGAAGAACATACAAGACGGTTGGCTCAGACTAAGAAAAAGTTGCTAAGTTCTTCTTTGGACGAAGAGATACGAGTGAAATGTGTAGTGTTTAAGGCCCTCTTTTACTGCATACGGCACCACAGGCGGTGACACTGATGATACATGAGATCAAGATGGAACACCGGTGGAATGAGATGGCGGGAGAAACCGGAGGTCCCGGAGAAAATCCGCCCCAGCGCCGTGTTGTACAGCACAAATCTCACTTTGCGGTCGCCTGGGATCGAACCCGGGCCGCCTTGGTGAGAGCCAAGCGGTCTAACCACTGAGCCACGGTGCGGCCAAGAGTTACGAGGGTTAACTTATGAAAGTTAATTGGAAAAAGAATTATCGTCTGTCAAGCTACCTTTATGAGGGGACTTTCTCTGGAAGCGTTTAAAACAGATATCGTATAAAACACTTTTTCCTAATTATACGCATTGAATTACTGTTAAATAATTCAAGCGAGGTAATGTCGCGGGAATGAGTGCAATTCGTATTTAGGAAGTCGGGGCTTCGATCACAGTCGACAGCACACTCGGGCTTTCATGGTTTTCTGTGGTGCTTACTTTCATATCATGATTTTATTTCCAACAGTTCGCCTCATGATTTTTCATTGTGCTTTCGGGCTAGTTGTGTATAGAGGTGTGGGACAGATGGTGCGGGTGCTGGCGAATTGTAAATATTGTTCTCGTTGCTGGTTCGCTTTCTAGTCGCTGTTCTTACGCCTCACGTGAGCTGTTGGGTGCTTGTCGGCATTGGATCAGGAATGTTAGCGGCTGCGTAATTGGTCCTGGCCATAGCAGGAGGAGGTCTCGACATTTTTAAGGACTTCCACGGGTCTGTGATCGGTATGCATGCGAACCTGTGGCCTCCTGTAGTTCCGTTATCTCATCCGTTCTGCCAGAAAGATGTTAGTTTGAGTAGGTCTGTTTATAGGCCACAGTGCCCGAGGAGTGCACTTCCGTTGATTATTATTTATTCCATTACCTTTTTACAATTCAATAAACATTAAAAAGTACTAGCAAATGATTATCAATGTTACTAGAATCATATTAGTTTACTTAAGCTCATAGTTTGTGAAGCAGTGAGCTGTTATTGAGTAATAATTAAGGACTATCAGTTAAAGAAAAATCTTTATTTTGAGTGTCAGAAGGCGAAATTCCAAATAATATATTATATTGATTTGGAGTCTCTATATGTCAATAAAATCTTGATTTCAGCCTTCACTTTTTTCGTGTAGGGAAGAGGTCTGATTGGTTTCTTTTTTCCGTCTACATCTTTACTGCTCTTTTTTCATTTAAAGAGACAGTTACCTATACACATCTATATAATCTAAAAGTGATGGAAATATGAATCATTTTATTTACATAATATTTCTATACTATGAGTTCAATAGCAGCAAAAAATCTATTTTAAACAATAAATGCCTCACTCTAGAAGATGTACAAGATACATACAATCTCCGGGGTCAAAATTGGTGTCAATTTGGAATCTTTGGGTGGCCCCGACCTGGTAGTGCATGTCGTCACCCGGATTTGGTCGAGCTTCATTTATCTCTTCTTCACTGGAGCCATGGTGGCTACTGTTGGAAGCATCAAGGGTTTGCTCTGGCCTACGTGAAGTGCTGTACTTCTGCATTAGGATCTCATTCATTGACAAATGCGTAATTTGCAATTCTGATGTAATTTTTATTTCCGGAAGCAATATTATCAGCAAAATTTGTTTTCAAAATGAATAACATTTTGTCAGTTTCATAAAAGCTTTATCATAGGATGAAACTCAAGTTTAAGCACAAGGTATATGGTCATAGCTCGTAGGACACACAAGAAAAAATAAGTTTAAACGCATTAGAAAGCAATCTCCCAAAATTAACAGTTCAAACAAAACACAAAAGCTATTCCAACTTCATGTCTTGTGCTTCAAGAACTGGAACATCTGCCTCAGCAGATTCTTACTGACAGCCTTTTCTCTTCCCTTGTGTATTAAGGTCTTCGGCCGGAGTCCTCCATAAGAAATCGAGGGATTACTCCGCTGACCTAGATCACGAGGGATCAAGATATTCTCCGCCCCGACCTATTTGTCTCTAGGGAGCAGTCAATATACTAGTTCTGTCCGTTACACTCACTACTGAGAAATGGAGATGGAGTAAATGTATTTATTTATTTACTTTGAACGTTTATGCTGTTATTTTCAGGCATTCAAATAGTCCATACTTATACGTTCTCAGAAATCAGCAAAAAGAAAAAGAATTACATTTTTTTCATTGCCTCAGATTAGCTTTATGAGTAAGATAATGGCGATTTATGTCACAAAATATTAAAATCATAATATAGTGTCGAGTGAAGCTTTACAATATTTACAATAATTTAAAAAATATATTTTATAGGCAACCAGAACCTAAATTAAAATATTTATTTTAATTAAATATAGGTTTATTGTTGCTTGATGTAAACAGAGTGACACCAATGCTAGCTGTCTTAAAGGTCATCGGAATAAATAAATGAAATTGTTCACAGAAAATGTAAGTCCACACCATTGTCATTATCGCTGAATCATTGTATATTAAAGAAGGCAACATAGGACATGAATTTGTCAATTAATTGTTATGAATGTATTTTTATTAATTACTGTTGCTGAATTCTACTTTCAAAAGAATGTTGCAGTAAGTAATAGTAATAGTAATTTATTTCCTTTTACATCAACAAATGGAAATACAAAATCAAGATTAAAATTATAAAATCCATACTGAAATATGCCATATATTCCTAAATCCTGAAAATCCTATCATGTTATGTTGCCCACTGAATAATAATTCGGTCCCCATACACCTAACCCTAGGTTTTTGTGTAATGGAGGCCCTCTGCTCCTTTTTACACTTTCTGCCATTTCACCTATCCTACTTTACATTTTTCTCTTAATAGATCTTAGCCATCTCTCTTTAACTTTCCCTAAATAATTCCCTATATTTCTCCTGTTCTTTTCTCCTTTTACTGACAACATTTTTCTAATTACTACTTCACCCCCCGAACTGTCCCATTTACGTAGCCAAGAATATACAATGGAAATCTGCATTCTCTTCTCCACACAATGGACATTTATCTAGCTCCCTCTCTTGACTTATACCTTTCAAGTTTCTCACTCCTGTTCTCGCCCAAGCAGAACCTTCTCGCCCTAACTTACTACATATATCTATATATCCTTCCCTCCCCCACATTGTTTTTATTTCTCTATATAATCTTAGTGAGCTTTTGTCACTTGTATTGGCAAAAATGTCTTGTCTGTCAATATCTTCTAATCTTAGCTTAACCTCTTTCCAGAAGCCTCTATACCCATACTCTGCATTTATCCAGGAATGACCCATACCTATCTGCTTCAACAAGTCATACATGTTGCAGTAAGAAAAGTCAATTGGCTACGCAGAATTATAACAATATTAGGTTATACTAATATTAGGTTAGGCTCTGATACTACTGGAAAAGTGGACCGACAACAATTTGATGAAAATAAATACTGATAAAAACATTCCAAATATTTAGCTTAAAAAAGAAAATCCCTAAACTAAATCAGCAGTTCAAGAAAACAAACCTAAAACAAACATATGAAACAAAATATCTTGGAGACGTCATATTGAAGCAGTAGTGAACAAATCAGCAAAAAATTTTCAATTTTTTAAAGACTAGCTGGAGTCAAGTGGGACAGTAATCGGGAGATACTGAACACCACATATAAAACATTCAAGCCAATACTTCTTTATAATGCAGAGGTAACAATTACAGCAAACAGTTCTAACATAAATCACCTAGAAGTATGCCAAAATCAGGGCCTGCGACTAATAACCGGTGCAGCAAAATCAACTCCAATCACGGCAATGCAAGCCTTACCTCGGAACTATCCAATATATCTAACTTTAGAGGAGCAGGCACTAATACAACATGAAAAAATGTTGCGGTTAAAAACAACAAAATGGGAGAAAAGATTACTACAACCAATCAAGATGAAAACACAAACAAGTTTCCTACACAACGTTATGGAATTAAAAACAGAGCTGAATCTTCCTAATTCTAAAGAAAACATTTTAATCAAACCAAACCCACTGACCTTTGAACCAATTAATATTAAATTAGATTTAGAACAAATAGTTATAAAATCTGAAACTTCCAAGCCTGTACTAAAAGCACTAGCATTAGAAACTGTGAACAATAGATACCCAACTGAAGAATGGTTACATATCTACACAAATGGATCTAACTTGGACAACAACTCAGGAGCAGGAATTAAGTGTGCACTGTTCTCATTCTATCAACCAGCAGGATACCACACAACAAATTTTGATGCAGAAGTAACGGCTATTCATATTTCACTCCAGCACCTTCTATACAGAATAGATAAATTCAAAAATGCTGTCATACTTTCTGATTCTAAAGCAGCATTATGTGCAATAAGTTCATATAAAATGAGGTCAATCCAAATTAAAGAATGTCACAAAATGATCCAACAACTTCAAAAACTACAGAAAGGAATTATATTACAGTGGATACCTGCACATTGTGGAATAGCTGGAAATGAATCAGCTGATTTTCTTGCTAAAAAGATGCAAACTTAATTCAGAACAAAAGTAAACGCTTACCCTTTACATCCATAAAAAAGATTAATAAAAAACAAATATAAAAACAAACAAAACCAATCAATATCTAACAAAGCCAAAGATACAAAATAGATCATTTTAATTAAAAATCCAGAAAGTATTCCAGAAATCCCACGTAAAGCTGCAGTAGCAAATTATAGATTACTTACGGAACATGATTATTTGGCCAAACACACAGAATAGGAATTTATACAAGTCCAAATTGTCCTCTGAGGAAATGACTGAAGAACATCTTTTAACCTGTGAAGCCCTACCTGCCGGACCCACTACACAGAAATATTGGAGAGCAAGAGAGCTAATGGATTCATTGCCAAAGCCTAGCATTTGAAAACAACAACATATTAGGTTATTGTGAACACGAAATAAATGAAAGCTTATGTGACAAGTGAATGTTTTACTAAAAAATTAAGCATAATTACGAAAGTTTTAATGCTTTTATCACCTGTGTGTGTTATTTGCTGTCTACCTACAGCCTAGGTTTAAAAAGGCAATTTCATTAATATATCAAATTTTGTATTTAAGTTCAGTTTTACCAACGTTACGGAATAAATATTTTGAAGAAAACTTTCCAACCCAAAACAACGCTTTACATAGAAAATATATAGCTTACTTTTCGTTTTATCATGGACTGCTCTAATATAACTTTTACTGATAAGTCATAAGACATAAAATTTATCACACAAAATTTAGATATTCTTAAAAACACAATATTCATTCAATTAATTTTTTATGTCAGGGCGCCGGGGTAGGGCAGTGCTTTCGTTCGCGGCTCCCGTGCAAAGCGTCCCGACTTCTATTCCCGGTTTTGGGGTGGCGATTTTAAGTCGGCCCTATCCACTGCTTCACCTCTGTCTAGAACATGTGAAATGTCCCCTATGCCCAACGTGGTTCAGAGACCATGGTTAAAACTGTAGGTTCTCTTGCCTCACTGTCATCTTCATTGTCAGCCTATCATTGGATGTAATGGACACCGCCTTCTGAGTGCCTCCACCTGAGAAATGGGTCCGGTCATCACTTGGTGGGGCGAGGTTACCCCGAAAGCCATAGTTGCCATATGGAGCGTGTTGGTAACCAACCAACCAACTTTTTATGTCATTAACATTCCCGACATATTCGTTGATATTGGTTTGAATTTTCCAATACTGCATTACTATGGATTTACTAATTTTCTCTCTCGTGGTCATACAAACAGTATGGAATTTCAAAGCCAATATAAAATAATGATCCACTTGTTAAGCCTTTGAAAAAAACCTCAGTCTTCTGTACCTTTACCTATAATTAAACACACAATGACACCATTTCTGCTAACATTAATTTCTGTTAAAATAATTCAGTAAGGGCTAAGCTTTTTAAAAACTAATTTATCGGACATATAAAAATTATATATAGATGTAAAAACCAAGTATGAACCATTACAATGCAATTATATGCAAGCGTATTCTATAATGAATAGCCGTACCCAAATACAAAAGAATGTAATAGAGGCTTTAATTATAGTCGAGGAAACAATAGCTACAAATTACTAAATGCTAAAAGTGACACTAGAACTGACAATTTTTGTTCAACTGTCATCCCTTTTATTACAAGCCTTTGTTTCAAATTAATTCAGAATGTTTTTCACAGAGATAATTACAAACGTTGTAATTGCACGTATCTTATAATGCTCATTGTATAAAAGGGCCGTAAACGTAGGGCAGTGATGCAGAAAATAAGTTTTCATATAAGTATTCAAATTTGTTGTCATGTGGTGCTTTGAACCCACTGACGTTGTCAAAAAAGCAGTAAAATCCTCTGTCGACACAAATAAACAATGTTGTTTAAACATAATTCTCTACCTAAAGTAACAAATTACTGAATTGAATGATTTGTATTATCACATGCAGAAGGATAGAGTATCTGCAGGTATATTTTCGGAATTCAGTTTTTAAAATTATCAATAGATAAATATTTCGAAAGCTTTCTCTTTGTTTAAATTAATCAGTTGCATTTATATAAATATTGACCATAAAGCAGCCTGCTGATCTGAAGCTTTCCTGGCGACGAATACGCTCACTTTCTTCTCGGGCAACAAGCCACTGGAAAAGACGATTAGATACAAACGTTTCGGGAGTGTACATCTCTCCCATCATCAGGATATTTATAAAATGTTATAACCACAAATGAAATACTGGATATAACACCCACCTCGTTCAAACGTTGGCGCCTAAGCGTCCACCCACAGAAGAGCCACGCCATCACCTTCTCTCGAAGATGAATAGCTGATCATCCACTAATTCGCCTAGCTGGTGAGGACGTTCATTGGAAAACTTACGTTAAGTAAGTATTAAGTTAAATTACAAGTTTGGACTTTTATACTTAACAAAAGAATTCTCATGTGACTACTGAAGCTACACAGAAGATTTTTAGACAATATGTGTGCCCGATTGGTCCCAGAAGAGTTAGCAACCCGTGGCTTCATCGTCTTCTTCTCGTAGGGCTGAATTCAACTCGTCACAATGCGGGACGAGTGCAAGTTAGAATCATTCCGTCCCATATCTTCACCAAAAATCCCGCTAAAATGTTAACCAGGTGCGGAACGTGTATTGAAGCAGTGAACTTTTATGATGAACATTTCGATGAGCAATAGTCTTGTGGATTCTTTTAATCTTGAAAGTGCTGCAGCTATTCTTCGTGAATCTCAGCATGCCATCAATGATTCCAAAGTGGTTTGTTCTCTCTCCTACATTATAAGCAGCTTTAGCTGGATCCCGGAGAGTATCACACGTTTGGAAACTTCAGATCTTCCAATAAATGAAGCTTCTATTGGTTTTATGGAAGATGCAGTTGAAAAACTAAGTGTAGTGTATGGGGAGAGGGGCAGTACTGTATGCAATAAATTAAAAAACAGTTTTGAATAAAAATCCTAGATATTCGACATTTCACAGTGTGTGTCAAATTCTAAAAAGAGGCGTTATAGATTGTCCTGAAAACATTTTCCCAGAAAAGTTGCTTTGTTAAAATTTGCCCTAGTTACATCATGTGCCGTTCAGCGGTATTTTCCGCTTATAAGAAAGAACATTCTATCTGACAAACGGCTATCAAGGACCTCAGAGAACCTAGAAAAATATTTAATTGTCCACTGTGCTGCAAAATTTAATGAATGAATGTCTCTAGCTATGGAATTTGTATTTATATTTGTGTTTACTCATATTATAATACTCGTACTTTTACTTGATAAAATTTAGAGTTAATTTTCGAAATTACTGGGAGATGCGCCCAGTACCGCATGGTGTCAGTATATCGTAGTTGCCGATAGATAGTAGAACTACATGGTGTGTATTTAGACAAACAACTATCTTTGTTACCAACTGAAAGTTTTCCCTCCTCTTTGACCGTTGAATCAGAAGTTATTGTAGAGAAGTCGCATAGTGAACTGGAGCTGTGCTGTTAATAACTTGCTGACATTGCTGCTGCCTTGTTGGTGAAGAACTAATTAAGTATTTGTACTTATATTATTTGGTATTAAGTAGTCTACACAAACACAAAATACAGTGTCGGTTTAGAAGAATCGGGCCGTGCTATGACGCTATATGT
This sequence comes from Mantis religiosa, assembly GCA_030765055.1. Classification (NCBI taxonomy): domain Eukaryota; kingdom Metazoa; phylum Arthropoda; class Insecta; order Mantodea; family Mantidae; genus Mantis; species Mantis religiosa. The sequence continues at coordinate 49,338,962 of CM060956.1, forward strand.
ACGTACGTGTGAGTTGCTCAGTACCGTACGGCAGTAATTTTCCCAGTACCGTACGCGAAGGTATATTTTTATCCCCAGAACTTGCACTGACATTAGATTAATTTTTGTTTATAGGCATTCCTGTCAACATGGAGACCAAAAGGAAAGGAAAATTGTTAGAAGAAAATATGAAACAAGCAATAAAACATGTGATAGAAGATTCAGTGAGCCTGGAAGTAGCAATATATATTGCTGAAACATTAACATCGACTCTGTATAAATTGATGTTACAGGAAAAGACACAAAAACAGAAGAACAAACCAATAGCAAAGGGACGCAACACTAACATTAATAAAACTATAAATAGGAAACCTAGCTCTAAATCTGTGCCAACACAAACTGGAAATAGTGAAGAGCCTTAGAAGACTAAAATAAAATTAAATTTTTTAACCAAAACCAGTGTCGATTAAAGTATTCTAACAGAGTTTATCATTTGCTTAGAAATCACAGACGAGGCTTGGGTTCAGTGTGTATCGTGCAAGGGTTGGACATATATTGAATGTACAGGGCAAGAGGACATTGATTTTTATGGATGTGATCGCTGTGTTTAAAAATATGTTTCATTAGTTCTAAGACATTTTATTTTGTTGTGGTAATCTCTAGAGAAGGTTTTGAAAAATATATTATGACGTTACCGTGTTCTGATTTTATCTCAAAAATACAATAATTATGATAAGAATAATTATCTTGTGATTTATTATGCAGTTTCTTTTCCTTTATTTAGTAATATGTATTTATTTACGTCTGTCCGGTACTGGGAAACACTTCTTGAGATGCGCAGTTTTCACTAATATTTACTTTAGTTATTAAAAGTCAACGTGACTCGCGTTCATGAATGTTCATTACTAATGCTGTTTCTGTATGTTATTAGCTTCATGATCAAAGCAACACGCTACTTGTTCTGCATTGCATTTTCTTTAAATTTTGAAAAAAACTTTAGGTGTGCGGTACTGGGCGCATCTCCCCTACTAGGTTACACTTTTATCAAATAATAATTGTACACTATACTAAAAAGTGTGTGAGTTTCTTTTGAGCATAATATTAGAATTTTTCATTAAATGTTTAATATTTTATATAAAATATTTTAAAGATATTACATATTTTTTCTACATATTTTCCAATTTATACTACACAAAACTTGCAGCTCTACTGATGAGTTTCTCAATTGTTACTTCATGTACAGCAGGAGGCCTTTCTTTCACATCCCTTTTTCCATAATTCAGTCCCTTCACACTGCAACGAAAATACTTAGCTGTGTATTTGAGGATGGTTAAATCCCACGTTGCGTAGACAATATGTATCGAATTTATGCAGTTCCCTGATGTTCTGGAAGTATTACTTCGTCCACGGCTGCTCTGATGTTCGCATAAGATTCTTTTTCCAGGACGGGTCGCGGATGTAAAGAAGATGGTGGATTTTTAAATGAAACACTATCTTATCGAATTACTTTTGAATAATCTTTTCAATTTATTGATAATTTTTAACACTTGATAATTAAAGATTTTCACTATAAATTGATAATTGTTACTCGTAGCACAATTTCAATTATGCTATAACAACTTTTGACGATAGCGTCCATTTTACAATTTGACGAGTACGTCTTACTTACACAACAGCTTGATTGAGAAGAAGAAAGAAACAGCTTCATCTCGTTCTTATATATTAACTGGGTCGTTGCTATGACGACGAGTCAACATTCAATTTTTACAATTTTGATTGATGATTTTCTCATACTTTTTCCAGATAATTCCATTTTATAACTTTTAACATTTAAACATATTTGAATAACCGTTTTAAATCGTCTCAACACTCAAATACTCTATGCTCTATATATTCTTTTCTTCCACATATTTGGTACTGTTTTTAAGGAAAATGTTCTCTCATCCACGCTATACCCTCTGTTTGTTCTTTATTTAATTTGTCACCATATACTTCTGTTTTCTATATATTTTACTTCCTGTTATTCTCATTGCTGTTTCACTATGCTCAATCCTGAACTCACAATTTCAAAATATAACGTTTTTTAAATACGAATGTAAAGAACTACCCGAATTTACGTACATATATGAGGATTATGTTCTGCTTAAGTACGAGTTAGAGCAAGCCAAAATCATAAATTTCCTGTTAGGTACAACACGTGCACCAGGTTGCCTCCATAAAATGTCAGCTTGGCAACTTGTATCTACGTGATAGAGCAGCAGTTAACAACTTGCTGATTGTTTGATACGAATTCTGTGCTCACGTTTGAAGGAGTGTTTTGTGTTTATCGCTGTTATAATGTCCCTGCTTTTGTTACTACTAAAACAAAGTTGGGGAAGCAAAGAGCGGGGGGATGTTAGATAACAATGGAACATTACCCAGGCAATTAACAGTACCACAATGTCCTTACGTGCTTACCAGACCTCAAAACAGACCACAAGCCAATGTGGTTCGCCACTGTGGTTCAGGTATCAGAGATTACGGTCAGTGCATTCACGTCATCCGATCATCTTAGACTTAACAGTACATTGAAGGACTCTATATACAATAGACAACACTATAACAATAAAGATAGGACCACGATGGAAATTTCGAAATATATATTAGCGCAGAATCCTAAATAGAGATTTGGCTTTAAACTATATTAAACAATTGAAGCTCTCCTACTTTAACCTTAATCATGTAGGCATTTTAATGTATATCATCACCATCAATATCATCATCATCTAAATTGGAGCGTTCCAAATTTAAAACCTTTTCTCTGTGACAAAAAATCTATTAGCAGTGCACTTACTTTAAAGAGAGAAGACATTTTGTTGTACCCAGATATTTGATATTTATCGGAAACACAGTTCTTATGCCCAAGAATAGAAAACAAAAAATTATGTTAAGAATAACTTCAATGTATGTGTTTGTGTGTGTATGTATATATGTGACTATATCTAGGAATTTTTCTAAGAATATTGAGCAGAAAAAGTTATATGGATTCTATACTGTGACTTTGTGGGTTCGTGAAATGAAACGTCCAATTTCACCACTCAAAAATGTTCTTTATTTCCACCGACTTACAGTTAAACTCTTGCCAATGACACAGAATTACGTGCTGCAACAATTGCAATTCACCAGTTCGTCCGTTACAACTTCACTTGTACTCGCGATTACACATACACAGTTCGTACAGTCTTCCGTTGCACAACCCTTTCGTTCATTAACACGTCACTGACTAACACTGCCTTCTTACACCAAGAACTGTCCTCACTCACACACTAACCAACTGACTGACTGACCAAACCAACAACTGACTAACTCTACTCTGTCCGTCTGTAGCCCTCTTTAAATAGGAATATCGCCAACTTCTGGTGTTTACAGGATTGTTCTAGTAACAGAAAGATCGAGAAACAGGTGTAGAGAAAACAGGCGACACAGTCATGTTTTTTCCCTGACCACAGCCTGTCACCACTACAAGACAAACGAGGAGGAGGTGTGGCTAACCGAACCTCCCCTGCCCTTCCGCTGCCAGCTGCCTTCACAGGGTGTTCCAGCACTCCCGTTACACTGCTCCCTCCTCAAAGCTGTTCGCCTCGAACAGCCCCATCGTAGCGTGCGAGGCGGTCCAGGTGTACCACCAGCATCTGCTCGGAGTCTCAGCCAGAAGTAGCGCTGCCGTAGTTTGTGAATCATTCGGTTCGCTCCCAGGTGTCCTCCTGAAGTACCGGCGTGCACTTCCTCCAAGACTTCCGGGACCTTGCTCCGGGGAAGTACCAACTGTTCTCTCTGCGCCTTCCCATCGGGTGACTCCCATACCCGGAACAGCACGCCCTCTCTGGTCTTCAACGAGTCCCATCGGGCCCAGTGCGACTTGTAGGTGGCGCTCCTCGGTGCGATGTCCTCCCAGGTTGGCCTCGTCCCTGCGTCCACTTCCCTCAAGAGTGGCCCCAAGTCTGCGTCCACCAGCTGCTCCCTCCTCAGGCCTGCGCTATCCCAGCCTTCAGCAGGCACTGCCACAACTACTCGGACTGCTGCGGCACGCTCCTTCTCTTCCACTCTTGTGCGCTCATGGCCGTCCTGGATCTGCGATAGGACACCTCCAATGCAATGGTCGCTGGCGTCGGTGTCCACAATGAAGGCGCAACCCGGTTGTGGGAAACCCAAAATTGGAGCACTGCACAGGGTCCCCTTCGGGTGCTGGAAAGCGTCTTCGGCGTCCTCCGTCCACACATAAGGCCGGCTTTCCTCCGTCAGGCGGGTGAGGGGTTTTGCGATGTTGTCGGCCTTTTCCTCTAAATCATTAAGGCGGTCGTCTACTTGACCCTTCCGTTTGCCCAGGTTCGCGACGTCATCCCTCACGCCGGCCAAACGTTCCTCAAACTTTGCGGCGAGAGCCTCGTTCGCCGCCTTCATTTCCGTGATTAGTTCGGCCTTCATTTCTTCCATCTTCCCGGCGATGTTGTCGTTGGCCGTCTTCATTTCTTTCAGTTCCGCTTTCATTTCCATCATCGTCTCCAAAATTTTCTCCAATGCCGCGTCCATGGTTGTAATGCTCGGTGATGTTATCTTCCCGCTTCCTGACACCAGTGTGACTTTGTGGGTTCGTGAAATGAAAAGTCCAATTTCACCACTCAAAAATGTTCTTTATTTCCACCGACTTACAGTTAAACTCTTGCCAATGACACAGAATTACGTGCTGCAACAATTGCAATTCACCAGTTCGTCCGTTACAACTTCACTTGTACTCGCGATTACACAAACTCCGATACACATACACAGTTCGTACAGTCTTCCGTTGCACAACCCTTTCGTTCATTAACACGTCACTGACTAACACTGCCTTCTTACACCAAGAACTGTCCTCACTCACACACTAACCAACTGACTGACTGACCAAACCAACAACTGACTAACTCTACTCTGTCCGTCTGTAGCCCTCTTTAAATAGGAATATCGCCAACTTCTGGTGTTTACAGGATTGTTCTAGTAACAGAAAGATCGAGAAACAGGTGTAGAGAAAACAGGCGACACAGTCATGTTTTTTCCCTGACCACAGCCTGTCACCACTACAAGACAAACGAGGAGGAGGTGTGGCTAACCGAACCTCCCCTGCCCTTCCGCTGCCAGCTGCCTTCACAGGGTGTTCCAGCACTCCCGTTACAATACTTATGAATTTTAACCACTATAATTTACTTCTTGTTAATATGACAAACCTTTACTACACATTTTGTGATATACCTATATACAAAGTTTAAACAAGGCTATCCAGGAATCGAAATTCCCTTTCGCTTACATACAGGAACCGAAGTAACTCCTTGGGGTAATACCTCGAGACTAAAAGGCCTTCCCTTTTGGAAAGTCTTTAAAAATCCTTTCCGTTTGCGCGACCAAACGAGAAAAAATAGCAAATAAGTAAGTACTTTGTATTTGAGAAAGGGTCAGGTTAAAATACAAACCAAAAGAGCTGCAGTCCCATAAATTGCTAATTCAAAGGAAACGAACACTCTAAATGTGCTTTGACGAGATCTACATATCTGCTTAGTAAGTGTTATATAAGCTTACCAGTTATACACACAATTTTCCCCAAGGCGGCCCGAGTTCAATCCCAGGCGACCGCAAAGTGAGATTTGTGGTGGACAACACGGCGCTGGAGCGGGTTTTCTCCGGGATCTCCGGTTTCCCCCGCCATCTCATTCCACCAGTGCTCCATCTTCATCTCATGTATCATCAGTGCCATAGCCTGCGGTGCCGTATGTAGTAAAAGCGGGCGTTAAACACTACACACGACACACACAAAATTTTCCAGTGAAAACGACCTGAAAGGACAAAATTTCTGGACAATTCAAAATATGTAGACATACAGTTTAGTTGTCATGAGAATACCTTCAATATTAGGTATTTAATGGAAACCGTTTCAATTTTTAGAAAATATTTTCTCTCTCGAAAACGTGTCGATTTAAGGTATAGGTTTACCTGGAAGATAATCGTTGAAAATCTTTGTGTGTCAGGTTTTGAAGACACCGGACTTATCAGTTTGGTTTTAACAGATTTTTCGATTCTTTATGCTATTCACAGACAGACGATACAATGACCTGTTTTTAAAAACTGTCATTTTCTTTTTTTCAGAGGATCACAGAAGGCGTGGGAAAATCTTGGCATGGAAAAATTTGGCTGGAGTGCTTTACTTGCTCTACTTATAGTCAGTGCGTAGTGGAGAACGTAACTTAATAACAACAGCAATAATACTAATACTAATAATAAATTATGCTTTGTGATTCTGAACATATACTTGTAGGGCAAATAGCCATGCCAGTTAACCTAGTACATACCCTTGAAGTAAAGGGTAAGTTTTACTGATATTAACGAAAAATTGAACCAGCTCAACAAAGTAGATGGGAAAAAAGTTCATCTTCGGGAAAGATTCCGTGAACTGCAGAATATTTTAAATAGATTTGTGGCCAACCTCTAGCCCATGTGTTTTTTCGTGGGGTTTTCTCGGGTCATTCTGGTGAATACTTGGTAGGTTAATTACGCCTCCTGAATTTCCTTGTCTCCCCATTTCATCTTCATTATCATTTCTCATTATTTCTCATGTACAGGTCTCTTTAAGTTGCTCTTTCAGGTGGTAAGCATAAAGCTGACAACATTATGAGACTTCTGGGAGAGGAAGGTGTCACTTTCAAACGCTTATGGGTCTCTCGCTGGCCGGTGCTTACTCCACTAGACTTTTTGCTTGGGGACCAGCATCTGTGGTGTATTTCAATCGTCCACGCATGCTTTGTGATGTAAAAACTGATATAACTGCGTACGTGAGAAGCATATCACAAATAGATCTACAAAAAGTGTTTTCCAATAAAATTAAGCTGGCTCAGGCTTGAACCCCGCCAGTGGACGACTTTTTGACCACCTGATGTAACTGGAAAGTACCACAGATAAGCGATAGTTTATATTACTTTTAGTTAACCTATTTTTTATATGTCTGATATTTTCAAGAGGATAATTTTACTGAAGATAACCAACTTTAGTTTAAATATTTGTACTTGGAATGAATTCCAATAAGGTATGTAAGTATAGACCATATTTGTAAGCACAATCAAATGGTGACATAAGTAGGCATATAGGCATGAAAAGTGAAACAAATAAACACACAGAATGCAAATAAAATGAAAATTTAATCATAAGCATATTGTTTCGTAGAATTCTTACTTACGTAAGCTTGTTATAATACACAAGGGAGCTTATCTTGAGATTTTCTTGTGTGAAGCTCCTGCTTTTGTCAGTGAAGAATTTTTTATACAGTGAAAAGGATTTCTAGACGTTGCATGACGTTTCTGAAACATGTGAAAAGCACTACAGTTCTTCTTGAGGTTTTTTCTTTGTGTAATTTTACGTCCTCCAGCGTTAACCCATATAGGACAATGAATGGAATGGGCGAAATGATGCTCAAATGAGCCCAGGGTTCATAGAGCTTAGAGTTACCCGAAATTCGTCTTTCAGGATAAGGGAAAACCCCGGGAAAACCCTTATACAGGAAACTCACCCTGACCGAGATTCGAACTCGGGACCTCTTGAACGTGAGGCAGACACTCTACCATCATGCTACCGAGGCGGGTAGCAGAAAGATTTTTAGAAATTAAACACAGTGATTCGTAACCTGGGTTTTTCGTTTATACGAGGGCTGTTCAATAAAGAATGATCACAATTTTTGTTGACAACGTACCGTTACTCATACTCATAATTTTGATGGTCCTTCTCAAAATAGTCTCCCCTGAATGAAATGCACTTGTCCCAGCGTTTCTGCCAGTCTTCAAAGACATGCTGGAAACCATTTTTTGAGATATCATTCAAAATTGTCTCCGCAGCCATCAGCACTGCTTCTGATGATGGATAAGGCCTAACATGAAGGCGTTTCTTCAAGTTAGGGAATAGAAAAAAATCACATGGGGCTAAATCCGGACTATAGGGAGGGTGAGGGACACACTTCACGTTGATTTTTGCAAGGTATTCAGCAATAACATTGGCAATATGCGGCCGTGCATTATCGTGGTGTTGCATCTAGCCTGCTTCACGGAAATGTGCTCCTTTGCGCCTGATAGGAACTTGCAATGTTTTCAGGACGTCCCTCCAGTATTGTCCAATTACTGATGTATGTGCAGGTACAACACGCTGATAAACCATTCCATGAATATCAAAGAATGAGATGACCATAACTTTCCCAGCATAATTAATCACTTTTGCTTTTTGGGGGTTGGTGATGGAGATTTCCACACTGAGCTTTGCTGTTTGCTCTCAGGATCAAAATTATGTAGCCAAGTTTCATCAGCAGTGATTTCGTTTGAAAGAAACGCCGGATTTTCCTCTAACATCAACTTTAACTGCATGTTACGTTCATTGCAGTGGTAGGCGATACTGAACATGTCTGAACTTGCCTGGTTCTCACAGGCGTGGACCAGGAGTACCAACAATGAAACTACTGCGGCGTGTTTGTTTCACATTAAGCTAACAGAATATACTAAGCTTGAATTTTAGTGCAAAAAAAATTATGACTGTAAAAAAATTATGATCATTCTTTATTGAACAGCCCTCCTACCTTACTGAGTTTCTTAAAGGCAGTTTTAACAATACCGTAAGTCTCAGATGAAATTTCAGTAACCTTGTCTTCAATCAAAGAAAGCGAATGTTCCAATGTATTATTTCGAACTTCCAACTGTGTTATAATAGCAGGTAGTTTGGGGAAACGGTTATGAATGTACTCTTATCTTGTCTTGGATGCCAACTTTCCTACCTGCATCTTCTACATCTAAGGTGTACAACACTGTTTTTACTTCATTGAAATGTTCTGTGTAGTATGACACAGCCTTTAACTAAGAACCCCATTGAGTTAAAACTAGCTGAGGGGTAAACACAATTTTGGAAGGATTTCATGACATATTTTAACCCTAATCGGTGACCGTACAAACACTTTCTTTAGGCTAGATTCAAGGAGATCCACGTCTTTATTCTTGCTTTCGTTTTAGCGAGACGATGTTATCAGTCTGAATGATAAAATGATGGCTAGACATACAAGTTCACTTTTTAATATACAGAAGTTGGATAAAAAAGCTATTTTAATTGAAAAGCAAATATAATTAAGTAATTCCATACTTTAGTAAAAAGCATTTATAAGCATTTCGCTTAGAAATCCGGTCTCACCATACGAGTATATATAGGAAAGGTCCTAGTTAAGATACAACATTCTGTATTCCAGAAAATATTAAAGGTTATCTTTAACTTAAAAGCATTGGCTTCGTCGTGAGAAAAAAAAAACAGTAGTTTCAGAATGCAACATAATATGGGGTTATCAATTCCTCAAATTTCTTTTGAAACGCCGTGTTGAGACACTTATTATAGGTAAAACGGCTATCCCAAAAGCTTGTTGTTACGGAGTCATTATCTTCAAATTATCAGTTGTTAGAAAAGATACACACCTGTCTAGTTATAGTACTGACCTTTTAAGGAAACGAATGAAAGTCTTCTACTGGAGAGAATTTGAATTTTAAATGATTTCTGGTTTGTGTGTGGGTTTCCCAGCCCTTAATCAAAGGATGTAAACTGCCTTTTAACGGGTTAGCTTCCTTGATCCTGGTCTTGGAAACGAGGCCGTCTGCTTTAAGTGAAGATTTGCTTCTTAAGGGCGGGAGGGAGTGGTCGAATTGGCCGAGGAAGCTGGACTCATTATTTATGTCAAGTCTTGGGGCGTCTCGGCAGACGCCAGCTTCGGCTGTGGGACTGCTGCACAATGGCGAGGATAATGTATCGCCTAACATTACTTTATAATTAAAATGCACGATACAGCACTAATAAAGAATAAGATAATATACAAAATATTTAAGAAGCAAAGATCAATACAGTTTGATAATCAAGATAAGTAGTTACGTTTCTTTGACTTAGTTTTCTATGCTCACGCCATCTCCTGACCTGGCATTTAATTTACTGAAACCAGTCTTTTGTTCAGTAATGTGAATTTTGATAGTGTTTTGTCTTTGTTTATAGTTGTGGTACGGCCAAACTTTCAGGAAACATTCCTCACACACAAAGAAAGAAAATATGTTATGCGGACATGTGTCCAGAAACGCTTATTTTCCATGTTAGAGCTCACTTTATTACTTCTCTTCAAATCACATTAATCAAGGAATGGAAACACACGACAACAGAACGTACCAGCGTGACTTCAAACACTTTATTACAGGAAATGTTCAAAATGTCCTCCGTTAGCGAGGATACATGCATCCATCCTCCGTCGCATGGAATCCCTGATGCGCTGATGCAGCCCTGGAGAACAGCCGTCCACAATACGAGCACGAAGAGTCTCTACATCTGGTACCTGGGTTGTGTAGACAAGAGCTTTCAAATGCCCCCATAAATGAAAGTCAAGAGGGTTGAGGTCAGGAGAACGTGGAGGCCATGGAATTGGTCCGCCTCTACCAATCTATTGGTCACCGAATCTGTTGTTGAGAAGCGTACGAACACTTCGACTGAAATGTGCAGGAGCTCCATCGTGCATGAACCACAATGGGTATTTTGACATTTGTCTGCACGAATGATTTCAATTTACATTTTAAGAGAAATACTAAAATGAGCTCTAACATGGAAATTTAGCGTTTCCGGTCACATGTCCACATAACATATTTTCTTTCTTTGTGTGTGAGGAATGTTTCCTGAAAGTTTGGCCGTACCTTTTTGTAACATCCTGTATACAGTGTTTTATTTGAGGTTATAACATTTTATAGATATCCTGATGTGAGAGATGCACACTCCCGAAACGTTGATATCTAATCATCTTTTCACCTGGCTGGCTGCCCGAGAAAAAACTGAGCGCATTCGTCGCCAGGAAAGCTTCCGGTCTTATTTTAAGATCATATACAAGTGCACAATTTTTAGATGAACAAAAGTAAATGCGTAGCTTATGTTTTGTTATTTGGTCTAAACCGTTTCTGGAGAAAGAACAAGAAATGCCTGTATATTTCACAAAATTTCGACAAGAACCCCTACTTCGAGGTTAGTTTTAAAAGATTCCTCTACCTTCTTTGGGATCCCTCAATCCCTTAGTTTCTAAATGGTACACAAAGCAATTCTAGCTTAGGAAATCTTGTTAGAGATAACACCGTTCACTCGGACTCTAGAGAGTTCAGCGCTTAGACGTAACAGTTCGTCGCATATGACCGTATCGTGAGACAGAGGACCGCGAAAATGTTGTGCCATTAGTAGCAAGGAGAACTCCTTCCGTCAGAAAAGTGAGCGTTTTCGTCGTCAGGAAAGATTCCGGTCTTATTTTAAGATCATTTTTAGATGAACAAAAGTAAATGCGTAGCTTATGTTTTGTTATTTGGTCTAAACCGTTTCTAGAGGAAGAAGAACAAGAAATTCCTGTATATTTCACAAAATTTCGACAAGAACCCCTACTTCGAGGTTAGTTTTAAAAGATTCCTCTACCTTCTTTGGGATCGCTCAATCCCTTAGTTTCTAAATGGTACACAACGCAATTCTAGCTTAGGAAATCTTGTTAGAAATAACACCGTTCACTCGGACTCTAGAGAGTTCAGCGCTTAGACGTAACAGTTCGTCGCATATGACGGTATCGTGAGACAGAGGGCCGCGAAAAGGTTGTGCCATTAGTAGCAAGGAGAACTCCTTCCGTCAGATCCTGTCTCCTTCAGTTTGGGCGATGATCATACACTAGGTTCAAGCACAACTCAGTCTTGGAGGACATTGCAGCCACTCTAACATCCCTGCAACAAGCTAATTGGATTGAATCCACTTCAAATGGGTGAAAGCCCATGTAGGAATACCTGGCAACGAGATGGCTGATAAATTGGCCAAGGCAGCTGCTCAAGATGAAGGGCTGCCAATCATTTACAATAAGGTTCCCAGGTCAACGATCAAAGCAGACATAAAAGAAAGAGGACACGAACAATGACAACATAGGTGGAACAGCACACAGGGGCTCTCTGTAAAACTTTCCTCCCAACAATCAAAGATAGGTTAAAGAGAAAACTTCCCATTACACCAGAACTTACTGCTACAATCTCAGGTCATGGAAAAACCAAAGATTACCTATACAGGTTCCACATTATTAATGATCCAAAATGTACATGCAGTAACCTCCGACAAACAGTTAACCATTTAATTTTTGAATGTAAAGACAGACAACAGCAGAGATCTATATTGGTGGCAGAAGTGCAAAAACAAGGAGGAAAATGCCCCACAAACAACCAGGAATTAATCACAAAATACTTGAAACCATTTTGCAAATATATTCATTCAATTAACTTATAAAAAGTAGTTAACTTTAAATTCAATATATTTATAAATATACTAATAGAATTAGAGATAATACTACAAAAATACTATAAAACAATACAATGCAAGAATAGGCTAGTAAACTAGAGAAAGGAACTACCAATATATAGGTTAGAAAAAGCTCAAAGGTGTATATATCAAAAATAAATTAGGAACAAGTCTGTTAAGCTTATACATTTAAAACTGAATCTGTAAATTGTAATGTACGAGGGCTATCGAGAAAGTAGATTACGTTTTGGAATAAAAAGTAAACAAAGTATAGGAAACAAATTTTATTATATACAGATGAAAACCACACTCAAATACTACTTTTCGACATAGTCACCATTCAAATTAAGGCATTTATCGTAGCGATGTACGAGTTTGGAAATTCCTTCGTCGAAAAATTCGGCCGCCTGCGCCTTCAACCACTTCGTTACCTCTTCTTGCAGCTGTGCGTCGTCATCAAAACGCTGCATAGCCAGCCACTTCTTCATTGCTGGGAATAGGTGGAAGTCGCTCGGTGCCAGGTCGGGACTGTACGGCGGATGAGGAAACAACTCCCACTTAAAAGATTCAAGAACTTCACGAGTGACATTTGCCGTGTGGGGCTGGGCGTTGTCGTGAATCAACAAGATCTTAGAGCTCAACATTCCTCTACGCTTGTTTTGAATGGCTCTTCTGAGTTTTTGGAGAGTTTGGCAATACCTTTGAGAGTTTATTGTAGTGCCTCTTTCCAGGAAGTCCACCAAAATCACACCTTTTCTGTCCCAAAAAACAGTCGCCATCATCTTCCTTGCCGACATTGTTTGCATGCATTTCTTGGGTTTCTGGGGAGAACTTGTGTGCCCCCACTGCATTGATTGCAATTTCGTTTCACAGTTCACGTGTTTCACCCATGTTTCGTCACCAGTAACGATGCGATCGAGTAAAGAGTCACCATCCTTATGGTAAACGTCCAAAAAGTTCAACGCTGCAGCCATTCGCTGATTTTTGTGGTCCTCTGTCAAGATTTTTGGAATCCATCTTGCACAAAACTTGTGGTAACCAAGCTTTTTGCTGATGATTTCGTGCAACAAACTTGGCGAAATTTGTGGAAAACTCAAAGAAAGTTCCGTTATTGTGAACCTTCAATTTTCACGGAATTTAGCATCGACTTTTTCGACAAGTTCGGCAGTCACTATGCTGGGTCTCCCACTTCGATCTTCGTCGTGAACATTGGTTCGGCCATTTTTAAATCTGATGACCCACTGACGCACTCCACCTTCAGTGATAATGTTGTCCCCATACACTTCACAAAGCTGCCGATAGATTTCTATCGGTTTACAGTTTTTTGCAGTCAGAAACCTTATTACTGCACGCACCTCGCAGCTCGCGAGATTTTCAATTAACGCAGACATTTCAAACCGTCACAGTATCTGAACGGAGCACAGCACGAACCTCTCACTAGCACGGCTAGATGCCGACTGAGCTGCGCAACGCTCTGACCCCAAGATGGCCGCGCTAGCCCCGCCCCTAGCGGAAACAGACGAAAACGTAATCTACTTTCTGGATAGTCCTCGTATAATTATGTATTGTAATGCATGTAATATTGCCATGTAATGGGGCATGAAGTTGATACCAATAAAGAGAGAGAAAAAAATACACTAGGTTCGGCATACAGTCACCATTAGGTAAAGGCAGCTTAGCTTCACCCTCATAATTTCTTGCCTTCCTCATTTGGGCCACGCTAGGAGAGGGCGCCCAGCTTACAACCTTCTATTCCTTCCCTCGTTTCTTGTTAGAGCTGTATTTAGTACACGTTATTTTCAATTTTATAGTACTTTTGTATTTCCTCCTGTCTATGCTTTTTAGTGGGTGTCTCTAATATTCACAAAAGCAGACGACGAAGAAATGTAACTTCTAGAAGGGGTCTTAAAACATTTTATCTGTACTGCTTTGAATCCACATTGTAGCCTTTGTTTACCTACTCATATTTCCTTTGCCACGTGTTATCTGAGTTCCTCTTATTATTTCAAGTAATACGCAATCAAACAATACAGAGCCCGCCTTGGTTGCGTGGTGGTAGAGTGTCTGCCTCACGTTCAAGAGGTCCCGAGTTCGAAACTCGGTCAGGGTGAGTTCCCTGAATAAGGTTTCCCCGGGGTTTTCCCTTATCCTGAAAGACGAATGTCAGGTAACTCTAAGCTCTATGGCCCCTGGGCTCATTTGAGCATCATTTCACCCATTCCAGTCATTCAGGTAAGCTTATTATCGTCTTAAGATAAAATTTCCTCAAAATATTGTAGCATATAGGGTCTGAAAAAATGTTGGAAAGAATTCTAATTATTGGAATTTAACATTTCATTTCTTGTAGTTGCCTATTTAGACATGTGTGAACATGTTATGTACGAGTAATGTGGCCAAAAAAAGGTACAGTCATGAAACTGCAGAGTCAGGTCTCCTGCTGTGTCGACAGAAACTTCAGGCAAGTCATTTCCAGGTAAACATACATTGCACCCCGTGAAGCAATATTGTGCAATATTAGTCACACCAAGCGCTGACATGCGAGTTGGCAGCCATTTTGGACGCAAAGTCTATTTAAATGATGGGGATCAGTAAAAAGGGGCATTCGATATCCATGCGTTTAGTTAGCCTGCTGATGTTATCAGAGACTGATCACATAATCTGTTGACAAGAGCTGGGACCTCAACACTGCTACAGGATTGGCTACACAGGAGAGAATCATCCACTTGTTCAGATTCTACGCAACCCTGAACCAAATGTACAGCTCATTATGTTATAATTTATATAATATTTCAATTGCACCTCTGATATCTTCAAGATGAGGGAGTGCCTTGTTCTGCTCTACCAAATTATAACACTATGTGTTATCTCTAACCCTTCGCATGTCCTCCACCCCACCAATTAGCTCTACCATCTGATTTCCCCAATCCTTCCAGGAGCTACGCTCCTAGTTGTGGATTAGGCTTGTAAGTCCTTCATCCCCCTTACAATCCTATGCTGCAACATAATAAAGAAAGTGGAAGATGTAACTTCGAAATCATAGTGACAGAGTAGAGGTTGTGTTTCTGTCTTATTACCGCTTATCTTAAAAAAAAAATACAGAGTGATTTATATAGAACTGGCACATTTCTTTCTTTAATTATTTCGTTGGAAATTCATTCAGTGACCCAAAGTGACTTTAATTTAGCACCAAATTAAAGAGAATGTTCTATAGTTTCAATTCCTTTTCACCAGATGCGCAGATGTTTGTTTTATTCCTAATTGCTATTGCTGGCAGCTGTTTTCGAAATGTTGTTCTAGTCAACGAGAAAATGCAGTACACATTAAATCAACAACTCTTCCTTGTGAAACGATACTGCATTACGACGTTAATCACAGCTACCCAAAGGGCATAACAAAGAGATTTGGTTTTCGCAATCCTCCAAAAAGAAACACAATACTGGGACTGGTAAACAAATTCGAAACAACTGAATTCCTGGTGAGTGATAAAGGCAAGCATCGTTCATCTAGGCTCCCTACGGTTGTTGTTGATGTAAGAGCACGACTGGAACAGTCGTTCAAAAAATCATTAAAACGTTTGTCGTAGGAAACAGAGAGCTGCGAAAAGTGCAGGCCTAAAGCATATAGGACTACCGTTAATCATCTGTTAGAGGAACCAGAGAAAGATAAAAGATTGAAATATTGTCGTTCGTTTCAGACGGCCACTGTGCAAAATCCTGCTATATTGTCCATCACATGATTCAGAAATGAAGCAAGGTTCCATTTATCTGGTTATGTGAACTCACAGAACTCACGCCATTGGGTCATCGAAAATCCACATGTCATTCATGAAGCACCTATGCACCAGGTTTAAATGGAGTTTGCTGCGCAATATCCGCATAGAGAATAGTGAGAAAAATCCATTTTTTTAAACCAGACTGTGAACACTGCAGAGTACCGACCGATTTTCATGGAGTTTGTTGAGCAACTGGACGATGTTGAGCTGAGTCAAGTACATTTTCAGCAAGATGGCGCCACATACCATTCCTGTGGTCCACCTACCTTAACCATGGGGCCCGCCTCGGTAGCGTAGATGGTAGCATGTCTGCCTCACGTTCAAGAGGTCCCGAGTTCGAATCTCGGTCAGGGTGAGTTACCTGGATAAGCTTTTTTCCGATGGGTTTCCCTTATCCTTACAGATGAATTTCGGGTATCTCTAAGCTCCATGGACCCTGGACACATTTGAGCATCATTTCACCCGTTTCGTTCATCGTCCGATGTGACTTAACGTTGGAGGACGTAAAATTAAAAAAAAATAACCATGGTTTTTTCGGGGGTTTTCCCGGGTTGCTAAGCGAATGCTGGTTGGTTAGCTACATCCCCCGAATTTCCTGTCCCTCCATTTCATCTCCATTATCATTTCGTATCATCTCTCATCTGGTAGTCTCTTTCAGGGTAGAAGTGTTGGCGGGTGTCTCGGCGGTGCATGGCAGGATGATATGCTCTGAGGAAAACTACTTCCTCCTCCGGTAGGTCGGTTGCCGGCCTCAGTTCCTCTACTGGGACCATTTCGGGACCGCCAGCCAGGGACCTTTGGGGCCTGGATAGCCTGCCTTGGGACCTTTAGGGCTCGGCTGCTGGGCTCATTGCCGTCCCGCTTTGGGGGGGGGCCTTGTTCGTTGTCCTGGCCTGTCGGGGGAAGTCTCTATCCAAGTAAACTGTAGGGAACCTGCCCTCTGTACTGTCGTGGCTCCTTGGATCGGCCGCCCTCTGTCTCCTGTGACTCATCTTTCCTCCCGGGGGTGCTTCCACTAGGGGACATAGGAAAAATGGGGCCAGCATGGTGGCCTACGTAACGAATCCCAATTCGAATGCGCTAACTTAAACGACGTTCCGTAAGCATTATTCAACAAACTATATCTACTTGTCTCAACCGAGAGAAAATATTTGTAAAAATGGTTTTATGATTATGTATGTATACTCTCTCGTAGGTACAATAGGAATAAGGTACGCTTAAACAGGAAATGAAGTCGTTTAAGTGTTGGTTGCTATGTGATGTTTTGAAGTTCCATTCTTTTTACATACCCGAGAGAGTACCAATAATAGCTTCCCGTTAGTAAAAAGGAGGTAAAATGTTTTAAAATTGAAATGAATGCAATAGCTCGAATATGGCTACTCTACTAAAAAAAATATTTGACTAAACTGTTTAAACGAGATCTGCGCTTTTTGTTTCTAAAATGTTCTCTGAAGAGAACTTCAGAGGCTAAACTCCGATGTTCAACATACATTTGCCGCGAAAACTTTTTTAAACATACGGGATCGAAGGAATCGAAGAGTTACGTACGAAGCCTAGTTTAATCATCACAAATTAAATCTATTATTTGACTCACACAAATCAAAATCCATTATGATTAAACGCTAGTAAACTCTGCA
The DNA here is from genome assembly GCA_030765055.1 of Mantis religiosa. Lineage (NCBI taxonomy): Eukaryota > Metazoa > Arthropoda > Insecta > Mantodea > Mantidae > Mantis > Mantis religiosa. The sequence goes on from CM060956.1 coordinate 49,356,704, forward strand.
AGTTTTAATCACACCTGATATAATGTCTATATTCATGAAAAGTAAAATGAAAACTCACCAGCATTTGTTAAGACGTTTCGTTAATTCACTTGTGAAACACATTGTCCCAACGTCCGTATTCTAAGAAACAAATTAATCGGAGCTATCCGATTACCTGCGCAAGTGGAAGAAAAAAAGTGAGAGCGACAAAAAAAGTGAACATCAGAAACTAGAGACGCTCTTTTATCAGTTGAAAGGTGAATAACCTTTGTGTAAAGTCGTGGAGCACAGAGCACCGCAGTGAATAGATTTTGTTTGTGATGGAAACAAATGGCGTGTGCTTTGGGAGAACCTCCGCAAAAGAACTTAAGGTAAATAATATTTTTATCTCGTCACTAAGTGAAAGTCTTGATAAATGCTTGCTATACGTGTTTTTCAGGATATGGAAGGGAATGGCCGTAAAACCTTTCATGAACGTGTTTTTGAGGTAAAATTAAATAATAAAGGTTTTAAGTATGGTAGAAACTGCACATTACTTATTAGTATACTTCATCGTATTTGTACGAACCGCTGAATAAAAAAGTTGTAAGGTTTAAGGAAATTATTTCAATATGTTACAAATTTGGTTGAAATCCGTTCATAGTAATACTTCAGTAAAATTAGGAACCTAAATATGCACATTGTCAGACGCATTCTTTAATAAAAGTGTATTATGAATTAAATTTTAATTACTAATAGTGAATATTAAAAGTATTACATTAGCTCGCTGAACTATTATATGTATCGGTGCAAATGGTGGTGCTTGCTCCGTATTGCTGCTGTTCATGCGATTCGCAACTGTCGAGCTACAACATATGACTAACAAAAAACGGCCAACCTCACGCGAATTACGACTGATTTATAAGCGAATGGCCAAAAAGCATAGGCAAGGGATGTTTTTATAAGTAGAGGGGTGAATGGCTGCAACTGCAGAACGAAAGCTTGCCTTTGCGAGTGCCGAATAGCGATGGCGTAGTTTGTTGATACAACGGCATGACTTTGTGTAAAAGAAAACGTGCTATAATGTTCAGTTATATGTTTTACAACTTATAGCATTAGTGTAAGCGCAAAACCTTACATATTCTCATTTTTTTAACTTTCATTTATAACACTCAATCGAGCAATATTTGTTCCCATTAATTAACCTTTGTAAGATAAATATTAAAACAACATGAATTTTCAGAAAATGAACGTAATCCATAATAAATTTGGACTGCTACTACTGCAATTATTGCTTTTATTTTATTTTTTAAACAAGCGTTAATTCTTAGAATGCTTTATTTTGTGACTATTTTTTCATATTCTATATATACCGGTGCAGCTGCTAAAGGAATTCAAAATAATGTCACTCTCTGTTCGTAGAATACTTGGTGATCAATTATTCATTTATAAACTTGTGAATGGCCTGGTATGTAGTGAAGAATTACTTAGTCAAATAAATTTTAATGCCAGCATTGCAAATTTCAGTTAACGTCAATTGCTCCAGTATATTACAACAAAAACATCTTCACATAAAAATTCTCCTATTTTAAGGACATGTGCCAAGTACAATGAACTCTCTTCTAAAATAGAACTGGATTATAGTTTCTCCTACAAGCAATTTAAGGAACAATTAGATACAGGAGTTAACGGCATGTGATTTTCAATTGTGTTGTTTCTGTTTTTTGTATTCTTGTTTGTTACTCCTTATATTGCACTTAAATTTGTATATGTTTAGTCTTAGTTTTTTGTATTACATTTTGCATTGTCCTTTTTATAACTTTTATATTATATATAATCCATGTTTGTAAATTATTATGTATGTAGCCACTGTAATTGGAGATTGCTCTGTTGTAAACAATTAATTAAATAATTAATTTAATAAGTAGGTAAATAAATAAGTAAATAAATAAGTAAGTAAATAAATAAATAAGTAAGTAAGTAAATAAATAAGTAAATAAATAAGTAAATAAGTAAATAAATAAGTAACTAAATAAGTAAATAAGTAAGTGATTGAGTGAGTGAATAAATAAATGAATGAATGAATGAATGAATGAATGAGTGAATGAATGAATGAGTGAATGAATGAATGAGTGAGTGAGTGAATGAATGAATGAATAAATAAATAAATTAATTAATTAATTAATAAACAAACAATAAATAAATAATAAATAATAAACATATAAATAAATATACAAACAAATAAATAAACACACAAACAAAGAGACAAACAAATAAATAAATAAATAAATAAATTAAATAATAAATAAATAAATAAACAAATAAACAAACAAATAAATTGATTAATTAAATAATAAATAAATAAGTTAACTTTATGGAGGCCAGTAGAATTTTCGTTCTTGCACAGAATGTGCTGAAACACAGTTAAAATGCATTTATATAAGAGATGTATTATTCCATATTTATGTTTATATTTTTAAATCATAATTAAAAGAGCAATTCATTGGAATTTTTACTCCACTACATTTGAAATAGAAAAGTTACAATCAGCTGACCTGGTGGATTTACAAATCAAAGCGAATCATATGTAAATGGAAACAAATGGAACGAATAAAAATGTGTCTGACAGCTGCGGATAGACATTTTAATTTAAATTAAACAAACAAGTAAACCTGATCTAAAGGATTTGTAAATCAAAATACGTTGAGTGTAAAGGAAGCAAAATCGAGCATTAAAAATGCACTCGGTTAAAATATATTGTTTTATTTGATTGTTTTATTTGATGTTTTCTTTGAACTTTTAGAAACAAATTGCTCAAACGTGAGTCATATACAATATAAAAGCTTTGCTGATTGCTCTTAGGATTAAAATGATGTAGCCAAGTTTCATCAGCAGTGATTACGTTTGAAAGAAACTTCGGATCTTTTTCTAACATCAACTTTAACTGCATGCAGACCTGATGTCCTTTTGTTCGGGAATCAACAGTCTTGGAACCCATCGCGCACAAACACGTCTCATGTGTAATGTTTCTGTCAACAACGTGTGGGTGGGACACAATGAAATGTTCAGTATTTCAGAAAGTGATCTTAAGGTAATTCGTCTCTCACAATGACAGCAGCAGTGTTGATGTTGTTCTATTGATGTTTTCGCCGGGTCCACCTTCTTTTGAAATTGATTGTCTCCCCTCTTTAAGCCACCTTCGAGCTGTGCTGTAGGGAAGAACAGACTCTCCATAAGCCTCCTGTAACATTCTATAGGCCTCAGCTGAAGATTTGTTGAGACGAAAGCAGAATTTCGAAGCCGCATATTGTTCTTCGCGTGTGGGTGATACCGAACATGTCTGAACTACCCTGGTTCTGACAGGCGGGAACCAGGAGTACCAACAATGGGACTACTACGGCGTGATTGTTTCACATGAAGCTAACCTATAGAATAACATTGCATTTTATATTTCCTCCTAAGTACAAGGGCTGTTCAAGAAAAAATGATCATAAGTTTTTTACGGTCATAATTTTTCGCACTAAAATTCAAAGTAGTACCGCAAGTAATAATCTGAATTTTTGTTTTAAAGTAGAACAAAGGAATTTCTGTTACTAATTTAAATACAGACGACGATATGATGAACTTCGGTTCCTAGCATTTTTCTATCCGTACGGAGCATTTCTCCAAACCATTGACTGGAATTTATGTTTATGAATGCAGAAGAACTGTGTAACTCTGCAGCGTAATCTTCTTGCATACAGATATTTCCAGCTAGGTCAAACTATTAGGGCTCTATGGAAATTGAAACTATATGCCGTCGTAAGGACATTGAAAAGAGGGCAGTAAAAACGTCATTTGAAGAGAAATAATGGCGGTGCGGCGCCACGCTGCTGGTCAGACATATAAAAGCGAAGAACTACTCCCCCAATCAGTTCGCCCGCCTCGCAGTACAACATTCCACGCCAACAGCAGCAGGATTCCAACGCCCCCGCTTATTATTGGAGGGCTTACAGACTTTTACACATACCTCTGGGGAAGCTGCAGCAGGAGCAAGCTATGTGGCGAGAGATTTCTAGCGTTCTTTTCTAATACCTACGTGATCAAGGGAATGCATCAAGCTATTTCACTGGTACCATACCTGCGCAAAATAAACATCTAAGTTTAGTCCATCGTTTAACGAGTTTTACCAAAGTATTCAGGGTGAACCAATAACAGGAAATGTTGATAGTGTTACTAACATGTGAATTTAACATAATTTTTAGTTTTAAATAGTTTCTAAAAACTTTCTTCAGCAAGTACTACATAAAAGGTAGAGAAATTTTGAACAAAAGATCTAATGTTGAAATTTTACGAAAGCATGTGTTTTAAACTTTCTAAATACAAAACGGAAGCAGTTTTTTAGAACATGATCTCTCTCCCTCCCCCCCTCTCTCTCTCTCTCTGTATGTGCGTGCGCTGTTTTTCTGAGAGCGAAATTGGAGGTTAGCTTTCGATATGTACTTATACGTGGTGAGTAAACAGTATTGTGACTTTTTAGGTTCGCAGAATTAAAAGTCCAGTTTTCAGAAATTCAAAATGCTCTTTATTTCCGCAGAAACACACTTTGGTCAACCCTTACAGTACTAGAATTACGTCACATGCAGAATTACAATCTTCGTCACTTCTGCACACGTAAACAAACAAAAGAGTTCACCTTCGAAACACAGCTGCAGGCACACGAAACAGTTCCGATTACGAATAACTCAACAATTAACCTCGGCTTCCTTTTTATAGCTCCGCTCACTGTTCGAGAAATTACCAGTATTTTCTGTAACTACCAGGATGGCACTAGAACCTTCCAGTTATCTTTCTCTGTTTCGGCAAGCTTTTTATCTTCGCGCTGCTATATCTGTTATCTATCTTTATCTGTTTCGGCAAGCTGTTTATCTCCCCACTGCATTATCTGTTATTTATCTTTATGTGTTTAAGCAAGCTTTTTATCTCCGCACTATATTATCTGTTATTTATCTTTATCTGTTATTTATCTTTAACTGTTTCTGCAAGCTTTTTATCTCCGCGCTGAGGTATCTGTTATCTATCTTTGTCTGTTTCGGCAAGCTTTTTATCTCAGCACTGCATTACCTGTTATTTATCTTTATCTTTTTCTGCAAACTTTTTATCTCCACGCTGCCCTATCTGTTATCTATCTTTATCTATTTCGGCAAGCTTTTTATCTGCGCGCTACACTGTCCCTTTGTGCACGTCGGCCCGGCTTGTCGCAACAATGGGTTCGCGACACTGTGGTACAATGCCTGTAAATTTGTAGATATCTTGCAGTTTTTCTAAAAGGTATCACTTCACAAAACTATAACAAAGTCTGTCTTAAATGTTTCCAGCAGCACTGTTCTCCTGATCAGTTACATTTCTTGCCCAATTCTTCGCTTTAGCTCTTCAAGATCTCTTGGTCGGTCCTTGTAAGCCCGCCACTTCAAATATTCCCACAAGGGGTTTAGGTCAGGAGATCTTGGCGGCCATTTAATACTTCCTCTCCAGCCGTAGAATGAGTAATCATTCGTTCTGGATGCATTTCATTAAAGAAGACACAAGCGCCTTCTTGGTTCCTCCTCCTATCACCATATCTTCATTAGTATTTCAGTTCATTATCTTTCTGTAAGCTGTGCCATGACTAATTATTTTCAGGAAGATTTTACAATGAAGTAAGCATTGCTGTCCTTATTAGTTTAGCTTTTGTCTGTATTTGTGCAATCCAAAGCCACATGTTGAAGTAGCCCATTTTTTATAAATATCCTAATGATGGGAGCGATGTACACTCTCGAAACGTCAATTTCTAATCGTCTTTTCACCCTTTTATAAAAAATTTACATCCTCTAAAGTTAAGTCATATCGGACGATGAATGAAATTGGTGAATTGATACTCAAATGAGCCCGGGGTCCATTGAGCTTGGAGTTAACCGACATTCGTCTTTCAGGATAAGGGAAAATCCCTTATCTAGATAACTCACCCTGACCGAGATTCGAGCTCGGGACCTCTTGAACGTGAGGCAGACACGCCAGTCTTTTCACTTGGCTTGTTTCTCGAAAATTATCTTGAATATATTCGTCGCCAGGAATGCTTCAGGCCTGTATAATTTGAAGTAACGATGTGTTTTCCTTTGTTCAGTACACAAGCAGTGTACTGAAAGGGTATTTGTACGTTCTAAGACTTGAGGCCTGGAGGAGTGCAGAAAAAGAAACGTTGCCATCTTTTAAAAAAAGTCTCAATAATTGTAATAATAATAATGTGAAAGTATGTTGATATCTTACAGCTTCTATAAAAATATCACTTTATAGAGTTGCAACAGCGGGATTACAGGCTTTGTTCCATAATTTGTATTCACCAGGTATACAGTTCCCTTGTCGCTATTTAGGTTCAGGGATTTCTTAATGCGTGAAACGGTTTGCAAATTCGCGCATCTCTAAGCTTCTTCTTGTTCTTCAACTTCCCTAGCTGCACTACTATCATGGTGTTAGGGATTCTTCTTCTTTCTCTATCCCTTATGCATTTAGGTGTCGGGTGGAGTAACAGACTCTAGATCACACAGAAAGCCCAGGATGGGTGATCACCCCGATGCCTGGTACGAGAGTGAGAGAAATAGAGGAGAGAATGGTGATAATGGAGCAATTGGTGAAACGATGGTGGGGGAAATGGGAGATCCCAGAGAAAACCGCCCTTGCACCGTGTTTTTTCTTATTTTTTATTTTTGTAATTTTACGTCCTCCAACGTTAAGTCATTTCGGACGGTGAATGAAACGGATGAAATGATGCTCAAATGTGTCCATTGTCCATGGAGCTTAGAGTTACCCAACATTCGTCTTTAAGGATAAGGGAAAACCTCGGAAAAAACCCTTATCCAGGTAGGTCACCCTGACCGCGATTCGAACTCGGGTCCTCTTCAACGTGAAGCAGACACACTACCATCTACGCTAGCGAGGCGGGTTTGCGCCGTGTTGTCCACCATGAATATCACATGCAGTCGTCTGGGATCGAACCCAGGCCGCCTTGGTGAGAGTAAAGCGCTCTAACCGGTCGATGATGGCGCAACTATCTCTGATCAAATACTTTTAGTTTTCTAAAAAATATTTCTAAACACGAAGTTATATTCATCACAAGAAAGTGAAAATCTTGAAATTTTGAAATGCGGAAACCTCTTTTTTTTCAAGGAATTTGGCATAGCTTTTATAACTGGTAAACCATAATAGAGGAACAAAAGCTACTCTAATAAAATAATTTATATCTTAGACCTCTTAAAATTACACTCTTCAGATAACTGTATTTTGTTACATAACCTATTTCGAGATTTCCGTTATTATTGGTTTGAATTGTTCAATAGCTTGGTCATGCCTTTTACGCTGTTGTCGTTTTTCAGTTGTTTTTCCTGCTGTGCAGGGAGTATAAAATTTCATGTCTAATATATAGGGATACGTTTTTAAATATCTGACTCATTTCGGTTTCCTCTATATTTCTTTATGCACAAGGAAATGTCCAATAGTTCTGCAAAAATTTATATTCTTATCTACTTCATAAGCTTTCGTGAATATAGTTGGCAGAGTTTATAAACTTTAGAATTACAATTTAACCGATTGGAGGTCAAAATCGTTAGGTTTCCCCTCAAACTCTTGTCCTAATCATACTTAAAATGTAAACACTAATTGATGAAGCAATTTGAATGCAATATATCAGCTTCTTTTGCTACCTACCTTGCTTCGATTTGCTTTGTGTGGATTACGTCATTTTTGTCACACATCTCATAGTAGGTGCAGCGGGGATAAACAAGAGTCGATAGATGTTTAAAACTGAATAGTTATATAATGGGTGCAATTTAGTACCTTTTCTGTCTGCTAGGTATGTGACTGAATAAGCAAAACAAGCTCGTGTACAAAGCCATGTAAGTTTAAGAATTTCTATTTTTGCTAGTCTATTTTTTGGGGGACTGTCAGCCAGGGAGCTTTAGGGCTCGGCTGCTAGGCTCGTTGCCGTCACGCAGTCCGTTGTCCTGGCCTGTCGGGGGAAGTATCTTAAGTAAAATGTAGGGATCCTGCTCTCTGCACTGTCGTGACCCTTTGGGTCCGCCGCCCTCTCGCTGCTTTCGCCTCATCCTTCGTCCCGAGGGTGCCTCCACTTGGGGGTAGAGGCACAATGAGCCCAGCATGGTGGCCTATTTACCGAATCCCCTCCATAGTCAAATCCTAATCCTCTTCTAGTGACTCCCAAAACTAATAAACATCTCATTTCTGCCGCCTGTAATCTGATTTTACCATTGCTTGTCACTGTCCAAGTTTTGCTACAATATAGAGCTACTGGAACTGCCATGGTTGAATTTCATTATTGTTTCCTTTCTTACTTTAGTTTTGAAGTTCTTTTAACCATTCCGCATATTTTTGAAAAACTTTCAACTTTAGATCCAATAACTACTTCTTTAATGTATGTACTGTCGTGAACCTGATCGCGATAACACGGCTTGTGCACACTGACAGGCAGCACGGAGATAAAGAGTATGACGGCACAAATAAAGATAGTGCGGAGGTAAAAGACTTGCCGGCACAGATAAAGTTTCCCGTCTAGAACATTCGATTTATTGATTGTTACATAACAGTCTCGAATTATCAATGAGATATTTAAGGGAGCGACGACTCACCAATAGTCAGTAGTAAACAGTTGCAAAGTGTTCTAACGAGTGTTGATGTTGTAAACAGATGCAATCAGAAAGCTGTTTGCTGTGGTCACTAACCTTGGTAGATTGTGATTGTGTATGTGACGTAATTTTGCTTCTGTGAGAATTGAACAGACTGTATTTCACGCATATAAAGAACAATTTGAATTTCTGCAAGTTGAAATTTTTAATTCTACGAACCCACAAAGTCATAATACAGTGTCCTAAAAATTTAAGTGTATTTACTTGTTCATTTATGTTTTTGTCAATATAAGCTTACGTATTAACGGACGAGTTCCTTGAAATGCCATGGATTTATTTTCTGAGATCTTAAAGTTGTAATTAACCTTTCTTTATGTAGCTGAAAGTGTTCTTAGTAGCGTATCTTCATTATGAGAAATGATTACTTGGTCATCTGTATATGGAGTGTCATTACAAAATTGCTCTTATTAATATCAGAACTTATATCTAAAACATTTAGCTGCTGTTTCCATTCTTGTGTTCGTTGACTATATATAGAGTAAATAACGTGGGTACAGCAGTCGTCTTACTCCGGTATTAATCCCTGCTGCCTTAAAATTACAATTCTTTTACACATATTCGTACCCTTATATATTCCTTTAAACATTTCTATAATGTGATTTGAAATCGCTCTTATTTTACTTATACAGGTTGTTTCAGAACGATACCGAACGATTATAGCCATTGCGTAGTTTATAACTTAACTAGTTCGAATTTCTGTGTCGCAGCTTCGAAGTTCTGTTAGGTATAATTTTATGCAGTATTAAATATTACATGATTTTGTGATTAGGCAGTGCAGGAGCCACTGGTGTGCAAACCTCAAAAGTTGTTATTGGGACGCACCAGCCACGAAAACAAAAGCATTACTCCTTGCTCTTTATCAGTGACCCTAGCTTACCTTTCAGGTAATGGGGCAAAGATTAGTTACTTTTACAATTCAACTAGTTGCAAGGTTGCTCTTCAGTGTAAAACTACACATTCCGTCCTAACAGGGAGGATTTTGCGCGTACTTAGCAAATCCAAGCAATATGAAGCGCTATACGAACGCCGAAATGACGGACATGGTTTTGATGGATGGAAGAGCTGAAAGGAGTTCAACAAACGCACGATTAATTTAGTTTTATTAATAATATGAATTGTAAAAATAGTTACACAATAATGATATTTATTTTTTTAGCTTCAGAGTATTTTCTATGGTCTTAATTGCACAGTGCTTTCAACCACTTACTGTAAATATCAACAGCTTCCTTTTCAGTTACAAATGCTTTATTTAGTATTATGTAACACGTGAAATAAAATGCTCGTCTCTTTGTATGAGCCATTTAGTTTTGGTTAATTTATCTACAATTCTTTGATGTTTTCTATTCTGTTTATCATTTAATGCCTCCATCCTCAATCTTACTAACATTAATTTCCCTCTAAGAGGTATAAATTGCACATGTGCAGCAGTTTATTTGGCATCATGGACTGCTAAAACGGAATTTTGTAACACGTAAAACATTCATAAGCAATAATTAACCAATAGCTTCCTTATTGCGGTTTCATAAGCCAAAGAAGTTCTTGCTACTGCGGAGTATGTCGGTATGTTTACAAACAGTTACAGTACGCGACACGACATGTGACCTATACCTGTGAACTCCGACAGCGTGAGGCACGCGTCGTTGTTCCTGTCACTTCCTAATCCACACTCATTGTACAGCATTTTTATGTGGCTCTATTGGCGGAAAAACTATCTATATATGTCACATAGAAACTGAGTAAATACTGCTATATGTTCGTTCGGTTTCGTTTTGAAATACCCTGTATATATTTATAGACTCTATAGAAGCATTTGATAAAGAGGGGCAATTAAACACTCTTCTTTTTTATATAATTTGTTTAATTTTGAAAATATTATTGGTGCCTGACCTTCGTATCCGAAATCCTGTCTGTTCTTCTAAAAGAATTGTTTCAACTAACTATAGCAGTGACAATTTAAAATATTCCATGTCTGAGGTATTTTTCTTTAAAATCCTCCAGTGGCGTGTTTGGAAGATGCTGAACTTAAATACAAAGTTTAATGTTTGCTCCACATTTTATGCTCTTCACAGACAAACGTCTTTTCTTAAAAAAAAAAAAAAAAAAAAAAAAAAAAAAAAAAAAAAAAAAAAAAAGACGTTTCTGGAGCCAAGGGACCTCAGAACGTGTATATTCATGATATTGTATTTTGGTGTGGAACGCAGTGCCTTCTCTACGTACTGCCATGTGGTAGAGAAAATGATAAAAAAGTAAATTACTTAACAAATGAATGACGTGTTTATACATTCAAACCAAACACAGCACAGAGAGTTGGCGCTTCCTAATTAAATATATAAACGTTGTGTTTGTTTAAACTGTACGTCGAAAATAAGTATCTGTTACATTTCCTTTTAAAATGTAAATTATTAATTACCTGGATATTTGTTAGGTACTGCAAATAAAATACCTACATAAAAGAACAAATGAAACTGTAAAGAAGTTAGCCATCGGCAACTGAAACCGAGTGAAAGTTGCTCGTTTTACTAGTTTGTGCCTAATTGCAAGTAATTAGTTAATTATTCGGTATTTCTGGGTAAAGCTGTATTTACCTTCTAAGCATCCATCCACTTTAAACAAATGTCTAACATTCGATGTATTTCTGTATTTACATTTAAGATTAATTAGCTGAGTACTTTTGGTGTTTCAGAAATTCCAGATATGTACCTTCCGTATAGGAGTGGTGGGGGGGGGGGGGTTAAAAAAGCACTGCGGAAACTTTAAAATACGTTCTGGAGCTAGAAGAATAATTGAAAGTTTAAAGCATAAATTCCATTTTGAAAGAGGATGGTGAAGACTGTAGGTTAACTGCGGCGCCGCTTTCATATATGAAGAGTAATGAGGTTCAGGGGCTAATAAATTAATAATCGGTTGGGGGTGGAACAGCAGGGTATGTGGAATGTTTTCCTATATGAACAAGCTATTGATCGTACCTTTGGTAGAGTTTGGGTGCGTGCACAGGTACATCAGTGACACAGCTACGAGGACCATTTCGCTTTTTACTGTCCGTGCCATATTTTATTACTTCAGATACTACTTCTTTAATGTGCATAAATACATTCAGCCCAGAAAGTATTCTTATATCACATAAATGAAGAAAAATTGTATGTTGTTGCAACATAATTATTTATGAAACTTAGTAAACTTGCAAATTATATGGTTTGTGTATTTATTTACTTATTCCTATCGTAATTTTCCTGGAAGTTTTCTAGAATCAGTAGTTTTCTGCGGTTATATTGTAAAATACCGTAAATTTGGCACAAAAAGTATTCGTACATAAAAAGGTATCTAGATTGAATACTGTGGTTATATTACAAGCCAGCTCTCCATTTTGGACAGTATGCATTCAACTGTTTCTCAACAAGTGGTCTAGAAGCACCAGTCTGACATTGAACATAGTAGGTTGCAGAGGCAACGTAAAATTGGCCGGAGGGAAGAAAGTGCGCCAGAAGAGAGAAAAATAGTAATTAAATTACACAATGAATTCAAAACTTTTTCGGAAATATCTCAGATAACGGAAACACCACGGTCAAGGATTCAATCGATCATTGCCAGAGTAGGAATCAGAAAATCTGTTCTAAATACACCCAGGAGTGGTCGACCCAAAGTCCTCAAGGTTAAAGATAGAAAGCAGCATTCTTCGCTGCATTAAAAAAGATCCACGATTGACTGCTCCCCAGATTGTTGCTGACTTGCAGAAGGCAGAAATTAATGTTTCAGCGAGAACCGTGAGAGCTGTTTACAATAAGAAAGGTTACAACGGCAGAGTGCCGCGTGAGAAGTTCTATGTCAGCCCACAGAACATGAAAAAACGCCTAGAATTCGCTCGTAAGTACTGTGATACGGGTGTAGACTTCTAGGAAAAAGTTGTATGGGTAGATGAGAGCTTGTTGAAGGTATTCGGCGTGGATCGTAGTCGCAAATTATGAAGGAAAGCAATTATGGAACTGGAGACAAAAATTCTTTTTTCCACAGTAAAGCACGGCGGAGGATCCTACCTTGTCTGGAATTGTATAAGCGCATCATGTGTCGACAATCTGCGTGTTATCGAGGGAATAATGAATCACAGGAGGTACATGGACATTCTTAAGAAAACGCTGCAGGCAAGTGTGGAGTAATTGGGCCTGCAAAAGACTGGATGTTTATGCAGGATAATGATCCAAAACATACTGCGCTTAATACACGACTGTGGATATTATACAATGTTCCAAAACAGTTTCATACTCCTCCCCAATCTCCAGACATTAATCCTGTTGAACAAATGTGAAGTATCCTCGGAAAACGCGCAAGAAAAAGGGCAATTTCTATCAAAGTAGCATTGAAAATTGCTCTTTTGGAAGAATGGAACCGAATTTCAAAGGCGAAGATTAAAAAACTTGTCCATTCCTTACCAAGGAGAGAAGAGGTTGCAATTAAAGCTAAGAGGTACCCAAATAAGTACTGAATAACAGCATTTTTGTTGTATCATGCATCCTTTCTGTTAGTGTACGAATACTTAGTGCCCGAAGAATTTGCAATTTAATTTAATTTTTATTTAAGTGACATTTTGTTTGTACATTGTTGCTATTTTCGTATAAAATGTAAATTATTTTCAGAATGCCTTCTTCTGAGCCACTAAGCCTCAATTTATGATTTAAATACTCGTCATAATATTAATTTTCCTTAAAGTTTTAGTGGTATATGAATACTCTCTGTTCTGACTGTATATATTTAGAATTCCTTGTGGCTAATTCAAAACAGTTATTCTGTTTTTCAAAATGTGTGTTGGTTACAAACAATATTACAAAGCAACAAGATTAATTACTGTTTCTTCACTGCCTCAGGATATATGAAATGGTGGAATCACGCATTAGCTTCAGAGCTGTAAAAGGAAAGGAAAGATAAGTTAATGTCACCTCGCTCGGAGAGGCCGAGTGAGGTGGCGCTGGGTAACGTGGCTGACTTATTTTGATCTCCGGTAACTGTCGACTATAATTTGGGTTTTAAACTCGTTTCCCCTTGTCAATAGATGAATGCTGGATTACTTTTCTCATTTCACTGCTATGACATTCTTTAGATTTGTCACTGTGGTAGTTCCGGCGGATGGCAACAGATCGCACATATACGTGCACTATTGTAAATCGTCTTCCTTGGCTCATCTAGTTATGCCCAGTTTGTTAGGGTTGCCTCGTCGTTCACTTTCAGGTTGGTGCTGAGAAGCTTCGATGATATACTTGGTGACAAATTTGTCCAATTGTTAGGGAATTATGCGTGTCTCTGGTGACATCCGCCCCCTTCTGCCCGCCTGTAATCAACCTTCGCCACCTCCCCAGAGGTGGTTAGCCCTCTGTCGGATAGAGCAAAGTGCCCCATTTCCTCTCCTTTCGTCACAATCATCATCACTGAGGTGGGACATCGGTCATTGTGCAGATGAGACCAGATAAGATGACTTGCTCAAATATGGACTTCACTCCGGGACCAGGAACCAACCACCAACACTCCGACAGCGTCCAGTGCCGAGAACTTCATTTACAATGCTCAAGCGTCCGCGCTATTTGTCCGGTACTGCCAACACTACGAATCTGGAAGCACACGTGATAATTAAATGGAATAAAAGGAAATGGTTTAAAGGAAATAGCGACTTAAACGTAAGCACCCCTTCATAAGCTTAAGTGGCAAGTAAGAAACCCAATTTATGAGAGCTTGACGAAAGCATCGAACCCGCGACCTCCCAAAAGTCTGCCGCACAGGTTACCTGGTGTCATCTTGTTGGGTTTTATGTAGGTACTAGGGATGAGTCGATACTGGTTCTTATCGATACTTAATTCTCGATATCGATTTACGATATCTTTTACGATACTCCATACCGTCATTTCAAATACAGTGTTGGGAGAACTGTGTAAGTCAATAAAAATTAAATAGTGCAAAAATTCAATTATTCATTTATTTATTAATCATTTTTTTTATTCCTATTTTACCCAAAGGTATAGTAGGAATATAGTTTACAAATTTATGAATACAATACAATTTACAAAAACATAACAAAATTCAATATTAAGCTGACAAGCAGTAGACATCAAGATGAATCATTTAGCTTAAGAAACATTTTGTTCAAGAAAGCCATTAAATATTGATGTTTTGTAAATCATCAAAATATGTATAAGTGGTTTTGAAGAAGTGTAACCTAAGGATTGAAGCAATAATTCAAGTTCGTATCTTTCAAAACAGAAAAACGGGCAATCAAATAAAATGAGAGGGACATCTTAAAGATAATTTCCTCAAATACAATTAGATGTGGATTTGATTTTGAATCGAAATAAGTAAGCTGAAAATTTGCCATGTCCAGTTAAGAATTGAGTGAGAACATATAATTAACGAATTTACATTTATGTCTGTCAGAAACCGTTGAGAAATATAAATTCCCAGTTAAAGCACCACAATCACGTTTTAACCAGTATTCATTCCAGTCGTTGATGATAATCTCCTTTAATGTTTGACTTACATAAGAAATAGGGCATAGAGTGTAAATTTCTGGAAGATCTGAAGTCGCAGCTCTCTTTGCAAGCTCATCTGCACGTTCATTTCCGGCAATCCCCACGTGCCTTCTGACCCATGAAATACACAGATGAGAACCACTTAATAATTGATTCCTTATTTCAGCTGCTGTTTTTGTATCTGTCAAAGCTGCAATTGCTACCTGTGAGTCACTGTAAAGGCGAGCGGTACATTGTAAGTTGTTGCGCCATTTCACTGCTTCACGGATTGCTAATAATTCAGCTTGAAAGACTGAACACTACTTAGCAAGTTTGAACATGGAAGAATGACATTCTATGGAGCGAGAGAATACTACAAATGCACATCCTACTTCTGCATTTTTATCAAGCCCTTCAGCTGTCTGAGAACCATCTGTGTAAATGGAGTACTGGTGGTATTCTGCTGCACAATCTTCAACGAAACTAGAGACACAGGTGGCTGGATGAGAAGCTTGTTTAACTGGTTGTTCAAGTTGTAGGTGTGAAATATGTTGTGGCAAAGCTCTCCATTTCTAATGTTGTTGATATTTGCCTTATATACGAGGGCTGTTCAATAAAAATGATCATAATTTTTTACGGTCATAATTTTTCGCTCTAAAATTCAATCTTATTATATTCTGTTAGCTTAATGTGAAACAAACATGCCATAGTAGCTTCGTTGTTGGTACTCCTGGTTCCCGCCTGTGAGAACCAGGCAAGTTCAGACATGTTCAGTATCGCCTACCCCTGCAAAAGTTGATGTTAGAGGAAGATCCGGAGTTTCTTTCAAACATAAAACTTGGCTACATCATTTTGATCCTGACAGCAAACACCAAAGCTCAGTGTGGAAATCTCCTTCATCACCAACCCCCCAAAATAGCAAAAGTGGTTGCTTCTGCTGGAAAAGTTATGGTCACCTCATTGTTTGATATTCATGGAATGGTTTATCAGCATGTTGTACCTGCACACACATCAGTAACTGGACAATACTACAGGGATGTCCTGGAAACATTACAAGTCCATATCAGGCGCAGAAAAGCACATTTCCGTGAAGCAGGTTCGATGCTGCACCACGATAATGCGCGGCCGCATGTTGCCAATGTTGTTGCTGAATATCTTGCAAAAATCAACGTGAAGTGCATCCCTCACCCTCCCTATTCTCCAGATTTAGCCCCATGTGACTTTTTTCTATTCCCTAACTTGAAGAAACGCCTTCGTGGGAGGTGTTATCCATCATCGGAAGCAGTGGTGAAGACTGCGGAGGCGATTCTGAAGGATATCTAAAAAATGGTGTCCAGAATGTCTTTTAAGACTGGCAGAAACGCTGGGAAAAGTGTATCGCATTCAGGGGAGACTATTTTGAGAAGGACCATCAAAATTAATTTCGAGGTCTAATCTACTTCTTTTTCTGCCACATATGAGTCCTGCTGTGCTAAATAGTCTTTCAGAGAAAACTATTGCAGCTGAAATACACAAATATTTAGCCGTTACTTGTTTTTTTTTAGTTCTGAAAATGTTGAATTTGTTTTTCAGAGATTCAGTGCACTAGAAAAAGTAGGCGACAAATTGTCGTTGAGTTATATAGTGATTTTTTTCTTCTTGGGAATGGTAAGTGGCAGTGAATTTAAAACACGATTATTGTATAATGTTATTGTGCAGGTACCACATTCCTGGCATTTGCTCGGGCTTTGTAATGTTCTACTTGCAGCAATAATATTTTGTGATTCTAAGGCCATGTATGACTAAAACTTCATGAACATCTTCAAAAGATCAAATTTTCCTCTTTTTAGTCCATAAAATATTGTAAGACTTCCTGAATCCAAAGAATGCTGTAATAGCATCCGAAAGTCACTTCTGAATGCTCTACTCTAGTTTGAAAGTCACGTGAATGCTAGTGTTAGATATGAATTCTAATTCTTTATCCTTGTTTTCTCGCTATTGAAAATTTCAGCTTTTTTATCATTTAGGATGCTCCTTGTGTCGCAGTTTTAGTGTTTTTAATGAAACTTGCTTTACACGTTCATAGAGACACAGTGAATAAAAAAATGCCCTGGGTTTTATTGTGAGATGCATTTTAAGTACACTTTCTTTACTTCAAAACACAAAAATGTCAAATTTTGGGCTAAAAAGCCACATTCATAGCTTTTCCCGCCTTCGGTAGCGTGGTGGTAGCGAGTCTACCTCACGTTCTAGAGGTCCCGAGTTCGAATATCGGTCAAGGTGAGTTACCTGGATAATGTTTTTTCCGGGGTTATCCCTTATCCTGAAAGATGAATGTCGGGTAGCTCTAAGCTCCATGGACCTGGACTCATTTGAGCCTCATTTAACCCATTCCATTCATCGTCCGATATGACTTAACGTTGGAGGACGTAACATTAAAAAAAGATCATAGTTTTAAACATTTCTGGAGCCTAAAGTTATGAGACACAGAGAAAACTGGAGCAAATTAAAAAAATGGATGTATTAGGAACCTGTTGTTAAAATATTAGACCAAAATTTAAGTTATTTACGTGAAGTAACCAAAAATAAGTAAATTTGACTATATCTTCCAAATTATCAAATCAGACTAAATAAGTTATATATATTTGCATGGAAAATATACTTGGGGATATAAATTTTAATTTCATTTAAGAGATTTTGAAAGCTGTACCGCAAGATTTTCCTGGACAATATTAAAAGAGAAGATAGGTTTTTTTCCTCAGCAACTAATGAAGACAATTTTATGAATATTTCATATTAAAATAAAATTGAGAAATACAGAGTTATTAAATGTCACGGTTTGGTTAAGCTGAAATTTTCATCAAACTCAGAATTTAGTTTTTTAATGCCCTACATGATTTTTAACCTTTAGCATTGGTTACATACAATTTTTGTTTAACTTGCTCCAATGTAAGTCATATCGGAGGATGGATGTAATATGTTTCTTTTAACTCATTTATTGATCGATCAGCGCATGTGCGCTCTATAGATCATTGATCACAGACATAATTTACATACACGATACAATGAATAACAATGAAATGACGAAAGCCCCATTGGTCCCCCCATAAGTAGCTACTTTATTGTTTTAAGTATTACAGAAGATCTTGTTGTGAAAGCTGATACAGTGGTAGACGACTCCTGATGCGGTTTGGGAAGCTGGATTTTCTGCCAAAGGAATAGTGAATGGCCCCAAAAACGTGTTTTAGGTTGCTGTAGAACTTTTCGGCTTGTGAAAAAATTGACTGTTGAATGGTGCTGATTCCAGTTTCTCTATGTAGTTGACTATTTCTGACAAACGATGGTGCATGTGTTGAAATTCGTAATACCTTGTTTTGAAATGTCTGGATACGTTTGATTTCGGAAGAACTGGTCCCTCCCCAGATGATGATTTGGATCTAAGGGCGCTCAACTGCTTGGTCATCAGCACCCTTACTAAAACTCATGGCAATAGCCACATATAAATTAGTTAAAATTAAAAAAAAACATGTCAAAACAAAATGAATATAAAATAAATAAGCCAAAACGGGTAAAAAACAATAAAGAGCTATAATTTCCCATAAAATACCAAAAGGCATAAAAATACTACTTTCAATATCAACTTGTCATGACAAGAGCTACCTGCCCAGTGGTGGTCGAACCAATTTGTTCCTTGCACTTTCAGCAGGATTTTCCTGTCTCTTCCTCACTGTCGTTTGGGCAGTAAGGACAGGATCTACCCGCTCCACATCCTCAATGGAGGAGGACACTTTCCGCACTGGTAACTTCGAATCGAGTTTCTCGAAACGAACGGAAACTGCAACCGGCGAAGATGAAAGTCGCCGATCGGCGTCCTCTCCAGATGATTCCTCAGATGCTGTTGACGGAGATGTTCGCGGACTTTTGTGCTGGCTAGCTTTCCTTTCATTGGTCTTACTATTTTTCATGAGGAAGTCCGTTTTGTCATACGAGGTCCTAAATTTCCTTGGCGATATATTACCAGTTCACATGTTCTTGAAGTAGATGCTTTTGGCGGTGACTTGGCTGAATCCTTCTTCTTAGGATTGGACTCGGTGGAGACCCTCACTGTTGTTCGTGCTGGTGTTTGTTGCTTTGGCTGTGATCTTCGTGTAATTGATCTTCCCCGTTTATTTCGCTGGTTTGGGTTGCGATTTCACGTCTAGGTACCGGCTTAGCTGCAACTGCATTATAAGTAACGGTCCCAGGTACAGAGAGCTGGCGAATACGTAAGAGTTTCCGGGCTTCCACGAAGGACACCCTCTCTCTTACCCGGATCTCTTGGATCGCCTTCTCCTCCATAAAACGGGAACATTCTCTAGAGTTCGATTGAATGATTACCACTGCAGTTAACACACCTTGCGGGTGAAGTGCATGCATTGTCATGCTTGACTTACCCGCAGTCAACGCAAGTGGCAACTCCACCTCAGTGGATTTGGTATATACTACCTCACTTCAATAGCTTCATATCCTCCCTTAATCCTTTTCGGAAGTTCAACCCGATCAAAGGTAAGAAATAGGGTACGAGTGGGCACTAGTTAACCTCGTTCTTTGCGGTGAACTCGATAAACATTAGTCTCTCCTTGTTCCACCAAGTTTTCCTGAATCTGCTCATTGGACATATCATCCAATGCGCTGGTGTTTACAACATCACGCGAGGAGTTCAGAGTCCTATGCAATTCGACTCGCACCGGATAGCTCGCAAGCATATTGGCTTTCAAGATTTTAGCAGCCTGTGTCGAAGAAAGTGCTTCGATCAGGAGTGTGCCATTGCGAGATCTAGTACATGCCTTCACAGGAGCAGCAATACTATCTAAGCCCTTCTGAATAACGACCGGGTTCACGTACTACACTTCCGACCTTCCTCAGTTCTATAAATAACTAAATAGCGAGGATCACTACACTCGGCTATTCCCTTTCCACTATTGCTAATAATTTTATTAATATTTTGTTTTACCATAATAAATGGAATAAATTTCATCCCCCAAGGCTCCCCACCCACCACGGAGCCCAATAAGGAGTCATCCCACTGAGGACAGGGCTACACAGGGGACATAACGAGCTCGCCTTCCCACTCACCCTGGAGTTCGGTACAAGACCTAGTCCTGGCCGATTGATTAAGGGGTGGGTTAGTCCCTAACCTCCCGTTTAGGTGAAGCAGAAACCAAATTAGTGTATTAGAAATGTGCACCCTCCCCGAATTCAGAAGAACACTGGAACGAGCTCAGATGTGCATCCCTCAACCACCAGGACAAACCTTTCCAACAACACCGGTCTCCACGCACGGCCTACACGTGTGTGGGTGTTTTGTCTGACCCCTCAGCACTAAGAGAAACCCACATCGAGGGTGTCAGTTTGGCTCGGGACCCCGAGATTGCCAATTCCCGTACCTACCGCAGTAGGCCCCTGGGCGGTGGGGGGGGGGGGGGGGCTCCCCAGACTAGACTTGCATATAGTAGGAGTGGTCTTAATAAAGTCGTGTAGAGTATTGTGCAGGTTTTTTATATTGAGTGAAGATCTTTTGTTGAGAAGAGGGTAGATAGGTATCCGTAAACTAAAATAAAAGTTGCAGAATGACCACGAAGTATCGAAAAATTATCGACTGAATATTCTGAAGTATCGCTGGATTTCGATACTATGCAAGTATCGTGAGTATCGAGGTATAGCAAGTATCGATAGGTAGGCACAATGTTAAAACGATTAGGCGGAAATAGAAAAATCGCATTATTTGAAGAATAATTATAAATGGATGAAGAATGTAATTTCATCAGAATATTAGGTAGCATTAAGTTATTTTCGCTGGTAAGCTATGAACTGAAGCACGCAATTTCAGCGCTAAGGTTTAAAGAAAATGGGCAGAGTATATTTCCTTGTTAAATTTTGTTTTGATATCTGTCAGTTCTAGATCTCGCTAACAGGCTGTTAGAGACGAGAAACGGAACACTTCACGGGCGTTGAACATAAAGACGAAGTGGGATGGGAAGTGGCAAGAATATTCCTGAAACGGACTGTTGAAAATACGAGAAGCAACTTAGAACATGCTCAAATGTGCAAGACTTTAACTGGAAGCGACATATTTCTGAGAAATTCAAGATGTAAAGTTAAACCGCTGAATACCGGAGCTGCTGTTTTAACTCTTGCAAGCTTAGCGACACTTTATCTGAAGTTGAAACGTAAGTGAACAAGAAACCATAATAATGACATAGAACAGCCGCTTTGTAGCTGGTATCAGCTGTAATACTAACCCTAATGACCTTTAATGCCTTACAGTGGTATAAGCAGTACAGTCACACAGAAAAATAATAATTTTCTCCAGCACAGTACATAAACGAAAAATATGTGGTGCCCTCACATCACTTTTTCTACTATTGTACTAACTATTCTTGCAAACATTTATTCCACTGCTTACTTCAAGTTAATCGAGAAAACAAAAGCATTTGTAGAAATTATCTTATTTATAATTATCTTGTCAGGCAAGAGTATAGAAACACACAGTTAAATATTTGATTGATACTATTTACAATACAGGGCGTATATAAATGCATATCGCGGCATTAACTCTTTAAAATATTTATTACATTCAACTTACACTCATATATGATATGACACATGAAAAAGCAACTTAAATAGTTTTATCAAGAACCTTATAAATGTTCAATGTGACTACTCTTTGTCACACGGCACACTTCAAGTCTATAGCCGAGTTCTTCCCACACGTTGATAAGTGTGTATTCAGTAATTGTAGCAACAGCTGCTTCAATCCAGTTTCTTAATTCACGGAGGTCAGCTGGTAGCTGGCGCACGCACACACGATCCTTGATGAAGTCCTAAAGGTAAAAATCGCATGGCGTTAGGTCAGGAGAACGTGGAGGCCATGCATAGGAAGCCCTGTCATTAAGGCCCTTGCGACCTATCCAGCGCTCGGGTACAGTGACGTTCAACCAATCGCGTACTTCGTTATGACAGTGAGGTAGCGCACCATCTTGCTGGAAAATGAAGTTCTCTGGCTCATTTTATTCCAACTGAGGGAAGAGCCATTGCTCTAATGTATCAAGGTACGAAGTGCCAGTTACAGTAGGTTCACCAAAAAAGAAAGGCCCATAAACATTTCGCAGGGATACGTCACAAAAAACATTCACTTTAGGGGATTAACGTTACATTTGTACCATCTCGTCAGGATTTTCTGAGCCCCAGATGTGCACATTATGAGTGTTAACACGTCCACTAAGGTGAAAGGTCGATTCATCACTGAAGACAGCACGATCCATAAAATCGTCATCGTCATGAAACATGTCGTTTGCGAAGTTGGCACGTAATCCAGATCTTCCTCCAACATCAACTTTAACTGCATGTTACCTCCATTGCAGCGGTAGGCGATACTGAACATTGAACTTACTTGGTTCTCACAGGAGTACCAACAATGGAACTACTACGGCGTGTTTGTTTCACATTAAGTTAACAGAATATTATAAGTTTGAATTTTAGTGCAAAAAATTATGTCCGAAAAAAGTTATGGTCAATCTTTTTGGAACAGCCGTATTATTATAGATTACATATGTGTTGAACTCGCATGACCTTTTCTACCTTGTCTTGTACACATTGTTCTTACAAGCGCATATTTCTCTATCTACCTACTTCATCTCAGCGTGGTACAAAAATAATTTCTGCAAATGTTTATTTCCTTATAATTGCAATGAGAACAGGGGAATATATTAGGCTTACACGATGGAAACTCTTTTAATACCTTATTACTATGTGATTACTTTGAAATTCCATTCTTTTGCAACACTATAAAGAAAAGGCAAATTTGACATCCTAAATGAAAAGGTTCAGATCAATAACTATGAATACTTGACAAATTGTGTACTTTAAGGAGTTCCAAATACTTTATCTCCAGTAACACTTTTCTCTATCCATAAAAATAATTTGGAAGGCTATTTAAAAATATCCAAGAAACGACCTAATTCGTCATAAACATATCTTCAAGATATGGAAGTTTAATTTGAAATCTTAAAGCCAATTTTGAGAAAATCCACCCTTTTGCAAGGGTAAAACATAGCTTGGGCTGCAGGGATGGTTCTGGAAATCTTCGCGCTGATTCATTGAAGAATGCTGATCTTAAATCTCAAGTGTGACGTTCTATATTATACAGTTCACAGACAGACAAAAGGAGAAATGCACTTATGTGCACTATTTCAGACAATTCATTTCGAATAAAAATTTTAAATGAACAGGAATGCCTGAAAAATCAAGGATCGAATATAAAACTATATTCCAATACTTTTATGATTTTGAGAATTATCTTCACTCCAATGAAAATGTAAAATAAACTTTAAGTACCCTCAAGGACTGCTAAAGAATATTCTTAGATATAATAATGAAGGCCAGAAAAGCTTCATAATATAAAAACGTTAATTTCAAATGTTGGAACACTGTGAACGTTGTATATCGGATTTGTTGCCTCCCATTCATGTAAAAAAACTTAAAGGAGAGTAAGGAGGTATGTGCTGTGTAAGGAAATAGTCCAGAAGGTATTACTGCTTGTCTGGCTTGTGTTTTTATGTAGTCCCCTGTAAGTCCCCAGGAAGCAGTTTTACTCTCATTTAAACTCCCGTTTTATTGCTCTATACTAGAGCAGGTGAACGCGACACTGTCCACTTCGGAATGAAAAAGTGGACACTTTTAAGTTTCTTGTAACATTTGATGTGCTGGATGGGGTCTGTAAAATGGTTCATTTTATGTATTCCCTTCGAAGTAGGGTTTCCGAGAGGCATGTTCGGGGCATAAATCTCATAAGACAGGAGGGGATAAAAATAAAAGAGCATACGGGGGCATTAAGGGCTCATCGGGTAAACTTGGAATTACTTTCCATGCCGTATAGATAATTCTTCTAAAAATTGCTTCAGCCAATTTTCTTTCAGTGCTAACAAAGCCATTAAAGTTGAGATACAAGTTTCGGAAAACTCCTTGCTTGGTTTTTGGCGAGTAAACAAGTTTTAATGGAGCACATCTTATATTTATTAGCTATCAGTTTTCTTTTCTGGGTGAGTAAACCCCTGCTAAGAAGTAAACACTACATTGTTTGTATAAAGGGGCATTGTTAACAGATCTGTTAGTTAATAAGTCGCTCTCTTGTTTCCATTATCTTAACATTTGCATATTTCGTCTTTGCATTTGAGCAGTAAGCTCTGGCCAGCCGATGCTGTCCTGTATTAATAATATACTGCATCCGTTGAAAATATATTGCCCATTACAAAAACAGCCTCTGCACTTCTCTTTTATAAAGTTTCGTTTCATCTCTCATTTGAACCGTTTATGCTTTTTTTTTTCTGTTCCCAATTATTTTACTGTTAAATACTTTCATTTTGCAGATTTACTCAATCTCTTTTCCTAATAAGCTCTCAAAGTTCTTATTTCATGCAGTGTTTCACTCATCTGATTTGACGTTTCAAAATAGGTTTTCCTTTATGGAAAGATAGAGTCAGACTGAAAAAAATTGCCATAGCCGGGATTTGAACCACGGATCTTCTGGTTTTCGTCCAGACGCTCTAATCATTGAGCTATTATGACCAACGTGCCGACATGACATTAAATTCTCCAACTGATTCATGTTTTTCCCGATAAACCACTTAGGAGTTCTCAAACACATGAGACAACTTCCTAAATGACGGCTTACAACGTGTAAGTACTTTAAGGCCCGGGCTTTATAGTTATGTATTATTAGGTCCATTAATGGAAATTAATTGTTCTTTCACACTACCCGTGTGTAGGCTGAAGTATGGAAAGGTAGAGTCAGACTGAAAAATTCAATGCCATAGCCGGGATTTAAACCACGGATCTTCTGGTTGCCGTCCAGCCGCTCTAAACAATTGAGCTACTATTTCCAACATGCCGACATGACATTAAATTCTCCAACTGACTCGTGTCATGTCGGCACCTTGGCCATAGTAGCTCAATTGGTTAGATCGGCTGGACGGCAACCAGAAGATCCGTGGTTCAAATCCCGGCTATGGCATTGAACTTTTCAGTCTGACTCTACCTTTCCATATTTTAGCCTACAAACGGCCAGTGTGAAAGAACAATTAATTTCCAATAGGTTTTCCTTACTTCCTCACAATGTCCTAGTTTCCGCGCTCATGTCTGCAAGTTTCACTTAAAGTATTTTACTCATTTCATAAAGAAATAGGATCACATTGATTTGACCAATTTTGACCATCCATTTGACCAACATATTGTGTACCGTTCAATTCATTATTGATGAATTATGAAGCAGGATTATTTGGGATGAAGGTAGACGATCTTGAATAAATCTAGAAGTTTCTCCTGAAACTCTGGATAATTAGGCCCATCTGTAATTCTTGAGCGAGGAGATCTTTTTCTTTCCCAGGGTCACGGTAACGGGGCTGAGAAACTTAGTAATACAACTTTCGAAGAATGAACAAATAATACTTTTCTTGTTCAAAGATGGAAATTTAAGTCCTCATAAACATTTTTAAACTCTTTAATACAATTCTAAATATTATTAATGTAGTCTTTTTACAAACAGCGGTAGATGCAACGAGGAACTACTTCCTTTCTTGTGAACACGCTACTTGTATCTTTGATGCACACACAAAATTGTTTCTGCACACACTCGGAAAAACAAATGCACATCTTACCTCTAAGACTTTCATAAGCAGAAGAACAAAATCTTTTAAAACATTTATTACGTTGTCATGGTTACACCAATACCTAACTTACATTATTTCTTTATTTCATTGCAAACACTAATCTCTTTGACTATTCTTAACAAAGCATGAAGTATCTAAAAGAACTGCTACTATTAGAAAATGTTCCTTAGTTAATCTTGTAAGTATAGAATATATAAAAATTAATATGAGTATATTTCTCTTACATTCAATAACATTTTTCGAAAATTGCATACCAGTTGACGATAAACAACTCTTGCGCAGTTTAGTTTTCATTATTTTGCACATATCTCTAAGGTGGAGCAGCATGTTGGTCTTTTTGTAAAACTGCAGCTATATTCTTCATTTTATACTAGCTTTGGTCTAGTAATCTGTTTCTATCAATAAAGCAACAATATCCTCAAATATGTTCAGCTCATTTCTTTAATGTATCATCTTTCAACGTAGATCATATCGGTAGAGGAATGAAATGGGCGAAACGCTGTTCAAATGAGCCCACAGTCCATACAGCTTTAAGAGCTACTCCACATTCTTCTTTCAGGATAAGCGAATGCCTCGGAACAGAGCTTATCCAGATAACTCATCCTGTTGGAGGCTAGAATTTGGGTTTCCTTGAATGTGAGGTAATCACGTAAATACTATTCCACAGAGGTAGACACGTGTTCAGGTGAAAATATAATAGTAGGACTCATTTGTCAATCAGAGTAATGCTAGATATGTTTTTAGTGTTTGTGAATATCGTCTACCTATCGCATTTATCAGGGCAATGAGGGAGTTCAAGTCGAACTTACTGGATCAAAGTCACTCTTTTTGTAATTTACGTCTTTTAACTTTTTGTAAGTCATATCGGACGGTGAATGGAATGGGTGAAATGATGCTCAAATGGGCTTAGGGTAAATGGAGCTTAGAGTTACCCGACATTCATGTTTTAGGATAAGGGAAAACCCCGGAAAAACCTTATCCAGGTAACTCACCCTGACCGAGATTTGAACTAGGGACCTCTTGATCGTGAGGCAGACGTGCTACCATCTACGCCACCGAGGCGGGCTCAAAGTCATTGTTAAAATTAATAATTGTTTTGTACAATTGCAAAATGTTGCATTCCACACAAAGCATTTATACTGAGATTTCATCGTAATTGCACGTTTCGAGTCCATTTGAGCCTCTCAAATTAGAAAAAAAATCTATGTGTGTTTGTGTGTGCGTATCTATGTGTGCACGCGTTTGCGCGCGGGCATAACTCATACACGAAAAATCGGTGAAATATCAATCATGGTTATTCAGTGTGCTCGGATTTTCGAGAACATTCACCCCGGTCTACCCTTTCCATGGAAGGCAGCGCCGTGGCTCAGTAGTTAGACCGCTACTAAGGCGGCCCGGGTTCAATCCCAGGCGACCGCAAAGTGAGATTTGTGGTGGACAACACTGTAATGGGGCGGGTTTTCTCCGGGACCTCCGGTTTCCCCCGCCATCTCATTCCACCGGTGCTTCATCTTCATGTCATGTATCATCAGTGTCACTAACTGCGGTGCCGTATGTAGTAAAAGCGGGCGTTAAACACTGCGCATTTCATTTCCTTTCCATGGAAGATATTTCGAAACGTTCTCTCGTAATCGAAGAAAAGAATTAGAAAAAATTCCATGTCGTATATGTGTCTGTGCTGATGCGTACGGGTACCTGTGTGTATGGTTTTTTTTTTTTTTTTTGGTTAAACAGCAACATTTATACCGTTCGTCAACGCAAAGAAGGTCACTGAGAAGAGTGTGCCATCCTTACACATAGTTGACTGAGTAAGGGGCCGGCCGGCGAAGCTGGTTGCTGTGTCAGTGGTGCGGATGATGTCAGTAATTTTAATTGTATGTCTCAGAAGTTATTTTTTATATATAAAACACTTACAGATAGAAGTAAATTACTCACGTACATTAAGCATGGAGTTGTTGCACTCTGCCCATTCGTTGTTCAAGCATTTCTGAGATCTGCCTAAGGAGTTGGCCAATAAACTCCAGTTCTATCTGAGAAATGGCCGAAATTTCTTGACCAATATTATTTTTGAGTTTATCTAAAGTGTGTGCATTTGTTTTGTAAACGTTCGCTGTAACATCCTCCAGAAATAAAGATCGCAGGAACAGGGACCGCTCACCGATTGGAAATACAGTCTTAAGAAGATACAGCTATATCTACTGGAAACTTGGCTTAGAGCAACCTTAAATTTGGTTCAACTACAGTGCAAGCGTTGTACTTATGTATTACAGCCATTAAAAAGAAACATCGGGCAGTTCTTGGCAGTTGTGCATGTGGAATTGTGCCAGATATATGCTCCTCGTCACGATTATAAACAGATACCAACCAGCATTGCTGTTGCAAAGCCTGCTAATACGTTCAAATGAAATGGAACGAGCTGCTTTGCTTAACTGAGAGTTCGTCAACTGATCTCAAACTGCCTGAGGCAGGAGCGTTTTAGAGTTGGTAATCCCAGAGTAAATACAGAAGAGGTTTATTAGAAGTGAAGGAAAACACCGATGCTTTAATATTTAAATACCGTGCTCTGGAAGCAGCTCGACATAATCCGCCTTTGCTGTCGTGTCAGTTTTGTTCATAGCGAGGAGGATTTTCATAAACTGTTTGCATCCCGGACAGATTTAGTGTCGATATACGCGTTGATTTAGGCGTGCCTCCAGCCCTTAGAAAGCTTGAACCCCTAATTCCTCTTGCTGATGGTAACACCAAGTTAATTTATTATTTAATTTAAACAAGGGGAGGGATTAGTTTCAATAAATCTGTTAAAATGGCGTTCAAAGTATGCAACCCCTGTAACACCTATGGCAAACAGAGATTACAGCAGAGCGTTTGACAGCGTCAACCACAACATGACACCTTTGTTTAATGCTTCAAAATTATATTAAATAATCATAATGAAATAAAATCAGTATAGGCCTAATTTACTGGCGTATCTTAAGACTATATATTGAACATAATTTAAAACTCAGAGCTCTTCACCTAAGGATTAACAAATCTGTAAAAGGACTAATCTAAAATGTAAGATAAACAAGTAAGCCCAGTAAAACAAGCAAAATAGGATAACAAATTGGAAGCTCCTGATCTTATTTATTGTATAAAAATGGAGCTTAAAGCTTCTCGAGATTTCTAAAGCATCTTTTGTCCGAAAGTCACCTAAAATTTAATTTAAATTTTTGAGCGAGTAAAATTCTTTATAACAGCTGTTTTGAATTCAGCTTCCATTGAGAAATTCAATATTAGGGGTCCCGGTTTCGATTCCAGGTGGTGGGGGTGGGAATTTTTCTCCGACCAAGATAATTCCCCATCTTCCCCAGAGTCTGGAAGTATGAATGAGAGTGCGAATGTGTGCGTGATCTAATAATTAAAAAAAAACCAAAGATAACGAGTTAACACCTTCAGTATGTTCCAAGAGAACGGCCGCCGATATGACCATAGCTGTTAAAGGCGGGGTATAAATGGAACAAGGAAAAAAATATATTATTTGTTCGTTTTATGATGTATAACAATGAAACTTTATAGAGAAAGGACACTTAAAGGAATGCAACACCGAAATTGGCTAAATATATGGGAAATTGTTTTTTGTCTTTGAGCTAATATAATACTTTGAAACTTATAGTATCATAATCAAACTAAATTTATGAGTTTCGGGCATTTAAATACCCTCACATGACAATTTAAATGTCCGTGCACACGCGCCTCCCGGCCTTTGCATTCATACAGTTCTGTCATTTGAGTTCGATTGAATGTACTAAATGAATACATTTGAAATTAGCGGGCAAAAGTTTCTGGTGTAATTTTGTGTGTTGGTATGATGGTTATTTCTTACAATATGTGGCACCATGGAAACAAAACACTGGCTACAAACATTCAAAGCAAATATGTTTTACCTATAACCTATATAACAGTTATATGCACGTTTTGATGTATAAAATACCTTTATAAATGTTAAATGGCACGCTAAAACTCATCAATGATATATAAAAAGTATGTAGTTTAACGAGAAACAAGAAAATCCCGACAGTTAGAAACTCACACAAAAGCAAAAATATAAACGTAGTCATAAAGAATGGTTTGGTACTATGGAGAAGGAAATCAATAAACTTCATACAAAGACGCGTAAACTTTGATCAAGCCAACACCAACTCCAATACTCAGACCATAATACAGATTCCAAGATGGCGCCCGTCGAAGCCCAGCGACTCTGGTTACGCAGAATAGGAAACTATACACAATGGACATAATATAATCCATATTACGGAGCAGCGAGGTAATTCCTAAGCATTTATCACTTTATACTTTCAACTAAAATGTGTAATAACATAAATAATGAGCTTCATGACAAATTCTAAGAGCTTATAACATTATATAGTAGCACGACCAGTACTATGCATTTTCCACCTTATACTTCCAATCAAAACTTAATTTATAAGGCATAACAACTCATAAGCATTAAACACAGCAAACTTTATCTTATTGGACCGTATCATCCTATCGTCTGTAGCAAGTACTAAAGTTTCTTTTACAGTGTTTACATGGTAACCTTTTCTGGCAAGGACATACTGCTTATACTATAATATTTAAGAGAACTCACCTGATTGTCCAGTTTACTCCAATTGTCACGTTGGAAGGTGTCAAGTTCCCTCACACTGCAAGATTCATTTAAAATTTTCCACTGGTAGGCTCATAATATTTCTTCTAGGTTATGAAATACTTTGAAACTTATTAAGTGAAGGAACATCAGTGAAGCTGGGATCTTGAATGTTATTGAAAAGAACGTAACTAATCGTCTTTAATAATGCCTATCAATGGGTTAAAATCTCCTCACCACTTCGGTTTTTAAGGACTCAAAACAGTCAATAACATCTTGTGCACACCAAATATTAAAATTATCTTTACTCTCTGTAAAATGTCTTGGAAGCATTCTTCAGGATTTCGTATTTTCTGGTTGAGCTTTAATGTGTGATAGGATGGCTGATTCTTAAAAATCGTGGGGTAGGCATCATCTATTAATTTTTGTACTTTTCGAAGGGCACGAATTGGTTCACCATCATTTACGGGAAATATGTCTTCCTTAGCCTTAAAGCACTGTTCAAAATGATGAATACAAACTACAGTTTTGTCATTTACTTTAAAATCTTTACGATGTATGATCCTGATCCACTTGTCCCATTACGATTTTTCCTTCGCAAATTTAAATGTCGTGTGTGGTGCACTACCATAATTAGATTGCAGCTGGGAACACAACAACGACACATTTCGACAATACTTCACAGTATATATTTAGGTAAACGTTATCATTTTATGTCAAATACTTTAACTATAAACTAACTCGTTAGTCACTAATTGCCACTGTAATATGAATTACATTAATTCTTCAAACACACAATCAAAGTAAACAAACACACACTTTACTCTGTAGATATAACCACAACATAACAAGCTGGGCCACGAGCGCCGCCATTTTTCCTATAATCGATTCTCGTATTATGGTCTGAGTATTGGAGTTGGTGTTGATCAGCTTGTTATGTTGTGGTTATATCTACAGAGTAAAGTGTGTGTTTGTTTACTTTGATTGTGTGTTTGAAGAATTAATGTAATTCATATTACAGTGGCAATTAGTGACTAACGAGTTAGTTTAAAGTTAAAGTATTTAACATAAAGTGATAACGTTTACCTAAATATATACTGCGAAGTATTGTCGAAATGCATCGTTGTTGTGTTCCCAGCTGCAATCTAATTATGGTAGTGCACCTCACACGACATTTAAATTTGCGAAGGAAAAATCGTAATGGCATAAGTGGATCAGGATCATACATCGTAAAGATTTTAAAGTAAATGACAAAACTAGTTTGTATTCATCATTTTGAACAGTGCTTTGAGGTTAAAGAAGACATATTTCCCGTAAATGATGGTGAACCAATTCGTGCCCTTCGAAAAGTACAAAAATTAATAGATGCTGCCTACCCCACAATTTTTAAGAATCAGTCATCCTATCACACATTAAAGCTCAACCAGAAAATACGAAATCCTGAAGAATGCATCCAAGACATTTTACAGAGAGTGAAGATAATTTTAATATTTGGTGTGCACAAGATGTTATTGACTGTTTTGAGTCCTTAAAAACCGAAATGGTGAGGAGATTTTAACCCATTGATAGGCATTATTAAAGACGATTAGTTACGTTCTTTTCAATAACATTCAAGATCCCAGCTTCACTGATGTTCCTTCACTTAATAAGTTTCAAAGTATTTCATAACCTAGAAGGAATATTATGAGCCTACCAGTGGAAAATTTTAAATGGATCTTGCAGTGTGAGGGAACTTGACACCTTCAAACGTGACAAATGGAGTAAACTGGACAATCAGGTGAGTTCTCTTAAATATTATAGTATAAGCAGTATGTCCTTGCCAGAAAAGGTTACCATGTAAACAATGTAAAAGAAACTTTAGTACTTGCTACAGACGATAGGATGATACAGTCCAATAAGATAAAGTTTGCTGTGTTTAATGCTTATGAGTTGAAATGCCTTATAAATTAAATTTTGATTGGAAGTATAAGGTGGAAAATGCATAGTACTGGTCGTGCTACTATATAATGTTATAAGCTCTTAGAATTTGTCATAATGCTCTTTATTTGTGTTATTACACATTTTAGTTGATAGTATAAAGTGATAAATGCTTAGGAGTTACCTCGCTGCTCCGTAATATGGATTATATTATGTCCATTGTGTATAGTTTCCTATTCTGCGTAACCAGAGTCGCTGGGCTTCGACGGGCGCCATCTTGAAATCTGTATTTTGGTCTGAGTATTGGAGTTGGTGTTGTGTTGATCAAGCTAACACCTATGACGTATTTACTCTTGAAGGATACACTGGAGAGATTCTCAGTTTATTTCTGTTATATTTTTTTTGTAAATTTAAACAAGAATTAAACTAAATATATTTAGAAAGAAATGCAGTAATAGATTTGGTAGTATTAAATTATTTCTGAGGAGAAGAAAATCATCTCAGACCACTCCTTGGGAGAGGAGGCATCATGTTACTGCTAGGAATTCATATCTGAACTTGCCTTAAAACCAAATTTAACGAACCCAAATTAAACATTCTTCAAATATTGTCACAACTTGGAAATCCACATATTTTCACATCACGATGGACAATCGTTAAAACATCACATTGAATTTCTCTTACAAATGTTGCCACAACATGGAACTTCACAGAATCACATCGGAATAAAAAGCCATACTTTATCTACACATAACTTACGAGGACTGTTCAATAAAGGATGATCGTATTTTTTACGGTCATAATTTTTCGCACTAAAATTCAATCTTATTATATTCTGTTAGCTTAATGTGAAACAAACACGCCGTAGTAGTTTCATTGTAGTACTCCTGGTTCCCGCCTGTGAGAACCAGGTAAGTTCAGACATGTTCAGTATCGCTTACCGCTGCAATGGAGGTAACATGCAGTTAAAGTTGATGTTAGAGGAAGATCCGGAGTTTCTTTCAAACGTAAACGCTGCTGATGAAACTTGGCTTCATTATTTTGATCCTGAGAGCAAACAGCAAAGTTCAGTGTGGAAATCTCCTTCATCACCAACCCCCAAAAAGCAAAAGTGTTTGCTCCTGCTGGGAAAGATATGGTCATCTCATTATTTGATATTCATGTAATGGTTTATCAGCATGTGGTACCTGCACACACATCAGTAACTGGACAATACTACAGGGATGTCCTGAAAACATTGTAAGTCCATATCAGGCACAAAGACCACACTTCCGTGAAGCAGGCTGGATGCGGCAGTACGATAATGCACGGCCGCATATTGCTAATGTTGTTGCTGAATATCTTGCAAAAATCAACATGGAATGCATCCCTCACCCTCCCTATAGTCCGGATTTAGTACCATGTGACCTTTTTCTATTCCCTAACTTGAAGAAACGCCTTCGTGGTAGGCATTATCCATCATCAGAAGCAGTGGTGAAGGCTGCGGAGGCGATTTTGAAGGATCTCTCAAAAACGTTTTCCAACATGTCTTTGAAGACTGCAGAAACGCTGGAAGAAGTGCATCGCATATAGCGGAGACTATTTTGAGAAAAACCATCAAAATTATGAGGATGAGTAAAGGAGTAAAGGTATGTTGTTAAAAAAAGTGTGATTATTCTTTATTGAACAGCCCTCGTAGTAGGTACATGATTCATAAAGTAAAAACCATATACGTTGTCGCTATATTAGATATAACCGTTTATATATCCAGATTTTGCCAAGTCTGGATGAAAAAAAGAAAAAACACGAGAAAAAAGATGGGTGCCCCCTCACGTACATTTGTGTACACTATAACTCAAAAATTAAATGTTACTTTCCTTTTTAACAAAAAGTCAATTTAGTGTTTTATTTCAGATTTTCCAAGCGTCCGACACCATTCCAAACTTCGCTTTATTTGGGGCCTTTTTATCTTTTATTTTCTGAAGAATGAGTTTTATTACTTATCATATAGTAAAGTGTGTATTTTGGACTTTATAAGAATGTCTTTTGAACCCTTCTTCATTCAGAACTGATACACCACATGAGACAGAGAAACTCATACTGCACAAAAAATTAGCATCTCATTAAAAGACAATTTGTCAATATCATTTGCGCAATTAACTGTTTTTAGGATATTCTTTGCACTTGAAAGGAAGTGTGAAATATGTGAAAGTTCAAACAATAACGAAGTCGTTATCATTTTATTCCATTATAACGGAAAGGACATTGTAATGTCAAAAACAATGCATAACAGTCCGCTTTCACACATTTGGCTATCGCTTTAAATTATACTATTTGCTTCTTGGGCTGCAACTAAATGTATAATAAAAACATTTCTTTAAACATTCATTTCAATTAACATTAAGCTTATGGAAGAAAAGTTTTATGAAACAGTGGGTAGAGAAGGTCACGTGAGTGCAGCATAGCACCTCGAACCGCAATGGATGTATAAATTTTATTAGTTATTTAGTGGATTATAGGGCTTGTAGTTGTGACGCTCCCATACCACATTCCCCAAAACACATATGAACCCAGTACACCGTCCCTTTGTATGCTATTGCCTAGACAATTCTGTTTGGTCTGTAAGGTAAGATGGACGGAAACTTTGGCATGTGTTCTTTTTTTACCTGTTCACCTGGGGTAAGAGCGCCCCGTTAAGACGAAAGGAGTGAAGAAAGCATCTAGTCCAGGATATAGCGAAGCGCAAGGTTCCTACCATTTCCAGATTGTAACACCGTGGTCCAGCACGCTGCTACGGCTGGACCTCTCCAAGGGTTTCAAGAGGAGACCGCGCCGCTGGGAAAGAAGGACCAACAGAGCAAATTTCCCTCGATATCTGCAGAGGCGGGTAAATCCTAAAAGGACCACTCAGATGAAGTGAAGTAAAATAATAAGAGGGGAAATGGAGGAGAGAAAATTTGGCAGAAATAATTAATTTTTCCAGCATTTGCCTAGTGACCTGGGTAAACCTCTAAAAATTTCATGTGCAGGATGGTCGGACACGTTAATCAAATTCTAAACCTCCCGAATTCGGGCCACAGACGCCAGAGACACTCGGTCAGTAAAGCTCCCTTTGGTAGTATAGATATAGAATTGCCATATGTCGCTGATATCGAGGACGATCCGCGGTTTCATTCTAGGAGACGAATGTCTCGGACGAAGAGATAAAAGTCCACGAAAGCAGTGTGTGCTGCAAATTGTTTATTATCAGCATAAGTTTTACCGCCAAACGTAATTCAACATTTCACAATTCCTTACGATAGATGTTCGCAGATGACAACACCGTGGCTGACGAAGTACGTGGATATATCGCCGGTATCATGATAATGGTGACAGCGGAAAGAATACTGTAACGCGAGCGCTGGAACACCCTATGAAAGCAGCTGAGAGCGGGAGACGAGGGAGGTCCGTGTTAGCTACGCCCTCCCCTCGTTTGTCTTATAGTGGTGACAGGCGGTGGTGACGGAGGAAAAACATCAGTGTGCCGTCTGTTTCTGTCCACCTGGTTCTCGAAATTACGGGAATCGTTCATCATCTGGAAACGTCGAGAAGACGGCGAGATGCCTATAAAAAGGGCTGCAGCTAGTCAGTCAGTCAGTTGGTTAGTGAGTGTTAGTGAGGAGAAAGACGCAGTTCTTGGTGTAAGAGTTAGTCAGTGACGTGTTAATGAACGAGAAGATTGTGCAACGGAAGACTGTACGTAACTGGTATGTGCATCGGAGTTTATGTAATCGCGAGTACAAGTGAAATTGTAACGGACGAACTGGTGAATTGTAATGGTGAGCAGCAAGTAATTTTATGTAATTGGCAAGTGTTGAACTGTAAGTCGGTGGAAATAAAGAACATTTTTGAGTGGTGAAATTGGACTTTTCATTTCACGAACCCACAAAGTCACACTGGTGTCAGGAAGCGGGAAGATAACATCACCGAACATTACAACCATGGACGCGGCATTGGAGAAAATTTTGGAGAAGATGATGGAAATGAAGACGGAACTGACAGAAATGAAGACGGCAAATGAAAACCTCGCTGCAGAAACAGAAGCGGCAAACAACAACCTCATCGCCGAGTTGAAACAAATGAAGACGGCCAACGACAACATCACCGCGGAACTGAAACAAATGAAGACGGCCAACGACAACATCACCGCGGAACTGAAACAAATGAAGACGGCCAACGACAACATCACCGAGAAGATGGAAGAAATGAAGGCCGAGTTAACCACAGAAATGAGAGCAGCGAACGGCAGTCTGGCCACGGAAATGAAGGCGGCGAACGAGGCTCTCGCCGCAAAGTTTGAGGAACGGTTGGCCGGCGTGAGGGATGACGTCACGAATCTGGGCAAGCGGATGGGTCAAGTAGACGACCGCCTTAATGATTTAGAGGAAAAGGCCGACAACATCGCAAAACCCCTCACCCGCCTGACGGAGGAACACCGGCTTTATGTGTGGACAGAGGACGGCGAAAACGCTTTCCAGCACCTAAAGGAGACCCTGTGCAGTGCTCCAATTTTGGGTTTCCCACAACCGGGTGGCGCCTTCATTGTGGACACCGACGCTAGCGACCATTACATTGGAGGTGTCCTATCGCAGATCCAGGACGGCCATGAGCGCACAAGACTGGAAGAGAAGGAGCGTGCCGCAGCAGTCCGAGTAGTTGTGGCAGTGCCTGCTGAAGGCTGAGATAGCGCAGGCCTGAGGAGGGAGCAGCTGGCGGACGCAGACTTGGGGCCACTCTTGAGGGAAGTGGACGCAGGGACGAGACCAACCTGGGAGGACATCGCACCGAGGAGCGCCACCTACAAGTCGTACTGGGCCCAATGGGACTCGTTGAAGACCATAGAGGGCGTGCTGTTCCGGGTATGGGAGTCACCCGATGGGAAGGCGCAGAGAGAACAGTTGGTACTCCCCCGGAGTAAGGTCCCGGAAGTCTTGGAGGAAGTGCACGCCGGTACTTCAGGGGGACACCTGGGAGCGAACCGTATGATTCACAAACTACGGCAGCGCTACTTCTGGCTCAGACTCCGGGCAGATGCTGGTGGTACACCTGGACCGCCTCGCACGCTACGATGGTGCTGTTCGGGGCGAACAGCTTTGAGGAGGGAGCAGTGTAACGTGAGCGCTGGAACACCCTATGAGAGCAGCTGAGAGCGGGAGACGAGGGAGGTCCGTGTTAGCTACGCCCTCCCCTCGTTTGTCTTATAGTGGTGACAGGCGGTGGTGACGGAGGAAAAACATCAGTGTGCCGTCTGTTTCTGTCCACCTGGTTCTCGAAATTACGGGAATCGTTCATCATCTGGAAACGTCGAGAAGACGGCGAGATGCCTATAAAAAGGGCTGCAGCTAGTCAGTCAGTCAGTTGGTTAGTGAGTGTTAGTGAGGAGACAGACGCAGTTCTTGGTGTAAGAGTTAGTCAGTGACGTGTTAATGAACGAGAAGATTGTGCAACGGAAGACTGTACGTAACTGGTATGTGCATCGGAGTTTATGTAATCGCGAGTACAAGTGAAATTGTAACGGATGAACTGGTGAATTGTAATGGTGAGCAGCAAGTAATTTTATGTAATTGGCAAGTGTTGAACTGTAAGTCGGTGGAAATAAAGAACATTTTTGAGTGTTGAAATTGGACTTTTCATTTCACGAACCCACAAAGTCACAATACTTAACCGTTTCTTTCTGATTTTGCTGTTTTCTGTTCCTTTATTTCTAGTCCACAAATGTATGTTATGTGATTTGTATGAGGCTAACATTCACTTGGAGGATAATTTTGAACCTGTACCCGGTCCGTATTTACTGGAGACATCATTACGTGGAATTTTAAAATAAAATGTTATGGAAACGAAAAGTTTACTTCCAGAATAATACACGTGTTTAAGTAGAATACATAAACTAAAAAGAACATTTTATTTTGAAATTCTTTGAAACTAAGGATACCCTGCTTGTGTCTAGAAACGACAAAATGAAGCTGCCCCTGCCACCTAAGGACAATGACATCCCTACTCTGTTGTTCGTTTTGCCCTCAAGAAAAATTTGGCTCCTCCTGCCGGAAACCTACCCATTGTCAAAATCCCATGCGTGCCTCTGACAACAGGCTATAACATTTCGAAAGATTCGCGAACGCATGTCTTAGAATAAATTTTTGCATGCGGACCGTTAGAGAAAGCGTCTCTGATGCCAAGTCCGAAACTGAAATTCTCAATACTGATATCAAGTGGGGATACTTAAAAGCCAATAGAAAATTGATGTTTGGTCATGTGATTTTCCAAACTCCGAGAAATATCTAGAGTGGGGGTAATTCAAGGGGATGGCGGAAACTAGATTTTGCTAGTAAGGGCACTTCGGTCTTGATTGCTGCGTGACACGGACGCGTATTCGGTGCCGCCTAAGAATTATACTTCCGCGCTATGCACAAAGACCAAGCGTAATGCTTAACAATCCCTCCAGTGAGAGTTAGCACAACGAGTAATGTATTGTGAGGACAAGTATATCCAACCAGACTACGCAGTGCTACTGCCTCCGTGCTTCGCATCGCAAAATAGACAGTGACGCTTGACTCAGCAACCACACCGACGACGAGTTCACGGTGGCGAGCGTAGGAATCCAAAGGCTACAATAAACTTCTTTCAGCCAGATTCGAGGTGTCATCATTAACCCATAACCTGTCAGGACGCACCCACTCCTGAAGTCCAGATGAGAGTCCTCATGCGGGAGCTAAAAGTCAACTCGAACCGACCATAATCTCCATTTCCTTAACCTCCGCACGCCACCGATCCTTAATTGTGAGGCGTCGAGCACAAGGGAGAGCTCGACGTGGCCCACAACGAGCCGGACCGCCTCAAAAAGCAATCATAAATACGAAAATTGATCTTCATTGTGTATACTGCCAACATTTACGAGGTTGTCGTAGAAAATATTAACATGCACATACTTGAGGTTAATTGCCATCTAACCCAGAATTATTTCATTACGTTTATTGTACATATTTCAATCTCCAATGGAGGGAAAGAAATCTGAACAATCGTGTTACAACCTAGAAACATACTAGCTGTGAATACTGTTTCAACTTTGGTCACCACTAAAGAAGCTGGTCAAACGCTACAAACAGAATGGAATAACTTTGCTGCAGCAGAAGCCACATTGCATTTTATGTTGTGAAACATCTTCATTCCTATAATTCTTTATTATGAAAATAAAAATATGTGAGCTCTTTAGTAATTCAAAAGAAGCTGTTCAGCTGTCAAGTGCAGAAACCAATACTGAGGCAATTTT
Source organism: Mantis religiosa (assembly GCA_030765055.1). NCBI lineage: Eukaryota > Metazoa > Arthropoda > Insecta > Mantodea > Mantidae > Mantis > Mantis religiosa. Next base: position 49,396,372 of record CM060956.1, read on the forward strand.
AACAGTGTTATATCACATTCCATTAAAGGCAATGTAAGACATAGTTTATCAACTTTAGTTATTTGGAAATTGGAGAGAAAAAATTGGAGAGAGGTCATGTTAGACGAAACCACTCCAGCATTCGCCTTGCATACCAGGGAAAAACCACGGGAAGACGCATGCTCAGAGTGGGCGGAACTAGAGATTGAACCCATAATTTTCCGAATGAAAGCGTCATGGGTTTTTGTGAGGCTACCTCGTCAATTACCTTCTAAGTAATTGGCATTTCAAATTATAATAACTGTGTAAACACCTTTCCTGTTTACGCAAAAGGCTACTAATATTATTATCAGCTATTTCGTGTTATTTTACCTTCGTTTTTGTTAATTGTAATTTTGTTATTGTTTTCCAAAATGCTATTATTCTTATATCCTTCTTTGTACATAATGCTTTTTCCTAACTCATATTGACACCATTGTGGTTAAAAAAAATGACTCCCACAGTTATGCTGAGCAACAGATACGAAGTAACAAAGATCATTTAATTTATAATCTATGGATTATCTATAAATATTGACAGTGTCCAAAAACAATGACATATATTCAGAGGAATTTCATTCCGCTCGTTAAGATTGCTCAACTATTTTGTCATAAATGACTATTTTTGTTCTTCTCATTTCACAATCTGTAAGCGTAAAGTTAAACCTACAAATGACCTGATTTGCTGTTCCGTTGTGCATTATGTACAATGATGGCGTAGTGCATGGTTCGTTGGTTTTCCAGAATAATAATTATAACATCGGACAAGACTGCATTTTGTCGACCCTCTTCGTTAATATTCATATCGGCAACGAAACTATGAGACAATGGACAACATGGTTAACCAATTATTCATATGATTTCAATCATCTGACTACATTAAGCAATAACGCTGTAATTCCCGGCTAGTAATTTTCAACGTGGAGCTAATTTACTGATAGGGATATAAACTAGTTATACAACAGCGACCAAGTTTTTACGTTTAAAACAACAGCTAAAGTGCATTGTCTCTCTGGCTTTAGTTTTTACTCATACGGTATTTATTCTGTCTTTTTATTTCCTCCCTATGTTTCTTTTTCTTGGATTTTTGGGTTACTTTGCGATAGGATTTATCTCCAGATATATGTGCTTCTTATTTTATCGAAAGTTCTCGAGAATACGTATTGCTCTGTGGCATAGTGGGCTGGAGATTTGGTTCCCTGCGCCTGGAATGGGATGTACCCTGGATCTACCCGGCCCCAGTGGAGTGTGGATTTTAAGTTCCGGGTAAAGGACCAGTGTCCACTTAGCATCATAAGGAAATTGACGAGCTATGCTAGGTAGCGAACGCTGGTCTAGAAAGATAACTTTCCGGCTGAGTGGGTGCCGTAATGCTACTACATCTCAACGTATCGTTTAGATGATCTCCCAACTCTACCTTCATGGATTAGTAGAAAACACAAAGAACTAGGTTTCTATTTAACTCAGGGGGTTTATTTAAAACGGGAAGTTTACGTCTTATTTGTATAAAATGGTTATAGTAACTATGATTGTTCATATTATGGAGAAACAGATACCCCAGAGCATACTATACTTCGTTGCTGTAAATGGGATGACGTAAGAAACGAATGTACTAGAAAGATAGCAGTAAACCTGATACCAGAAAATATAATTGAACAAATGCTGGATGGAAAAAGCAGTCCGCCTCGGTAACATGAATGGTAACGTGTCTGTCTCACGTTCAGGAGGTCCCGAGTTTGAATCTCGGTTAGGGTGAGTTACCTGGATAAGGTTTTTCCGGGGTTTTCCCTTATCCTGATAGACGAATGTCAGTTAACTAACCATTTCATTCATCGTCCAATATGACTTAACCTTGGAGAACGTTAATTACAAAAATAAAAAAAAAGTGAAATAACAATTGGGAAATTATTCAAACAATGAATAACAACCATTATAGAATCAAAGGAAACAGATGAAAAAAGGAGAGATAGAAAGCGGTTACAGCCTCTGACGAGGTGCCGAGAGGTAGTTCCAAAGAGCTGCAACAGCAGGGTGAGTTACCTGGATAAGGTTTTACCAGGGTTTTGCCTTACCCTGAAAGACAAATGTTGGGTAACTCTAAGCTCCATGGACCCAGGACTCATTTGAGCACCATTTCATTCATCGTCCGATATGACTAAGCGTTGGAGGACGTAAATTGAATAAAAAAAAAACTGCAATGATATGCTGGTGGTGTTTTAGTGTGCGAGAGTCGTGCAGTTGCCAGTGAGGCTGGCCTGCATAATGCATTTCCCCTGCAAGGAAAAAAAAAAAATCCTAACCATGCGTATGTGGGCGTGGGACCTGCAGTCGGGTTGGCAGGCTCTGGCTTTCTTGCGGGCTGTTACGCCATGGATTACGTATATCCTCACTCAAAGGAGCATTTTTGCTTCCTCTGTCTAGAGAGTTACGATTTGCACTTAATATTTTATTACCTGGTTTTGAATAAAGATGAATTTAATAAAGAATATAAAAAATTATTAATACTACTTTAATTAATGCCTCTAATAAAGACTTTATAAATAAAATATTAAAAAAGTTAAATGTCAAAAAAACTGTTAATCATATCTCTACCCTTAAAAATAAAACGATTATAATTTTTAAAAAAATTATTTACCATCCTTGGGCTAATAAACAATTTCATAGTTTTTTTAAAGAGTTTGTTATAACTTGTTCCTCAAAATAAATACAGTATTAAAATTTATTGCATTTCTCTAAAAAAGATAAAATTCCTAATAATAAAAAATTTGGTATTTATCAATTTAATTGTTTCGATTGTGATAAAGTTTATATTGGAAAGACAAAACGTAATTTAGAAACCAGAGCGAAAGAACGTTTTCGTAATATTAAGTATAAACAGAGTGATAAATCGGCCGTAGCAGATCATCTTTGGTCATTTAACCATGAAATAAATCCAAAAGTTAAATTATTAAAACAATTAAATTGTTCGATAGATTTAATGGTTTGGGAAAATATATTTATTTTAAAAAACAAACATCGCGTAATGTATTTTGAAATATCGGCAGTCGATTCTGTTTCTAAATTTTTTTTTATTTTGAGATTTTGGTAGTACTAACAAGAACATATTGTGACTTTGTGGGTTCGTGAAATAAAAAGTCCAATTACACCACTCGACAATGTTCTTTATTTCCACCGACTTACAGTTTAACACTTGCCAATTACACAGAATTACTTGCTGCACACAGTTACAATTCACCAGTCCGTCCGTTACAATTTCACTGTACTCGCGGTTACGTAAGCTCCGGTACACATTCAAAGTTACGTACAGTCTTCCGTTGCACAATCCTTTCGTTCATTAACACGTCACTGACTAACTCTTACACCAAGAACTGCGACTGTCTCCTCACTCACTGACAAAACCAACTCACTGACTGACTAAACCAAAACCAACTCAACTCACTAACTAACTCTGTCTGTCTGTAACTCTCTTTATATAGGAATTTCGCCGGTTTCTCGTGTTTACAGGATTGTTCTAGTAACAGAAAGATCGAGAAACAGGTGTAGAGAAAACAGGCGACACAGTCATGTTTTTTTCCCTGACCACAGCCTGTCACCACTACAAGACGAACGAGGAGGAGGTGTGGCTAACCGAACCTCCCCTACCTTCCGCTGCCAGCTGCTTTCACAGGGTGTTCTAGCGCTCCCGTTACACTGCTCCCTCCTCAAAGCTGTTCGCCTCGAACAGCCCCATCGTAGCGTGCGAGGCGGTCCAGGTGTACCACCAGCATCTGCTCGGAGTCTCAGCCAGAAGTAGCGCTGCCGTAGTTTGTGAATCATTCGGTTCGCTCCCAGGTGTCCTCCTGAAGTACCGGCGTGCACTTCCTCCAAGACTTCCGGGACCTTGCTCCGGGGAAGTACCAACTGTCCTCTCTGCGCCTTCCCATCGGGTGACTCCCATACCCGGAACAGCACGCCCACTCTGGTCTTCAACGAGTCCCATTTTGCCCAGTGCGACTTGTAGGTGGCGCTCCTCGGTGCGATGTCCTCCCAGGTTGGTCTCGTCCCTGCGTCCACTTCCCTCAAGAGTGGCCCCAAGTCTGCGTCCGCCAGCTGCTCCCTCCTCAGGCCTGCGCTATCCCAGCCTTCAGCAGGCACTGCCACAACTACTCGGACTGCTGCGGCACGCTCCTTCTCTTCCACTCTTGTGCGCTCATGGCCGTCCTGGATCTGCGATAGGACACCTCCAATGTAATGGTCGCTAGCGTCGGTGTGCACAATGAAGGCGCCACCCGGTTGTGGGAAACCCAAAATTGGAGCACTGCACAGGGTCCCCTTCGGGTGCTGGAAAGCGTCTCCGGCGTCCTCCGTCCACACATAAGGCCGGTTTTCCTCCGTCAGGCGGGTGAGGGGTTTTGCGATGTTGTCGGCCTTTTCCTCTAAATCATTAAGGCGGTCGTCTACTTGGCCCATCCACTTGCCCAGCTCCGTCACGTCATCCCTCACGCCGGCCAACCGTTCCTCAAACTTGGCGGCGAGGACCTCGTTCGCCTCCCTCATCTCCGTTGTCAGTTCGGCCATCTTTGCGGTCATTGTCGTGGCCAAGTTGTTGCTTGCCGTTTCCATCTTCGCTGTTAATTCGGCCTTCATTTCTTCCATCTTCCCGGTGATGTTGTCGTTGGCCGTCTTCATTTGTTTCAACTCTGCGGTGATGTTGTCGTTGGCCGTCTTCATTTGGTTCAACTCGGCGGTGAGGTTGTTATTTGTAGTCTCCAGCTTCGCGGCCAGGCTGTTACTTGCCGCTTCCGTCTTCTCTGTTAATTCGGCCATCATTTCCATCATCTTCTCCAAAAAAATTTCCAATGCCGCGTCCATGGTTGTAATGTTCGGTGAGGTTATCTTCCCGCTTCCTGACACCAGTGTGACTTTGTGGGTTCGTGAAATAAAAAGTCCAATTACACCACTCGACAATGTTCTTTATTTCCACCGACTTACAGTTTAACACTTGCCAATTACACAGAATTACTTGCTGCACACAGTTACAATTCACCAGTCCGTCCGTTACAATTTCACTGTACTCGCGGTTACGTAAGCTCCGGTACACATTCAAAGTTACGTACAGTCTTCCGTTGCACAATCCTTTCGTTCATTAACACGTCACTGACTAACTCTTACACCAAGAACTGCGACTGTCTCCTCACTCACTGACAAAACCAACTCACTGACTGACTAAACCAAAACCAACTCAACTCACTAACTAACTCTGTCTGTCTGTAACTCTCTTTATATAGGAATTTCGCCGGTTTCTCGTGTTTACAGGATTGTTCTAGTAACAGAAAGATCGAGAAACAGGTGTAGAGAAAACAGGCGACACAGTCATGTTTTTTTCCCTGACCACAGCCTGTCACCACTACAAGACGAACGAGGAGGAGGTGTGGCTAACCGAACCTCCCCTACCTTCCGCTGCCAGCTGCTTTCACAGGGTGTTCTAGCGCTCCCGTTACAATATTAACATCTAGCGTTACATCTAGCGTTCGTAACGATGACGACAGCTTTGTTGTTTCCGTCTGAGAATGTGATAAGTTTACATGAAATCGCGATCCCGGACAATTTATAAGAAAAATATCATAATTTCTTATAAGATAAGTAAAGTTTTATGTTACAAATTATTATATTTGTATATATTTAGTTGCCTCTCTGTTAATAACTTCATATTTTACGTATTAAATTGATATATTTGGAATGAAATTTGAAAAATATTTCGTTGTTTCTGATCTCGTATGCTTGTTTGTTTTGGATAGTAATGAATAAATATAAAACAACATAATCTAATAGGATACGTTTAAAGTTGTTAAATGTCAGAATTACTCTCTTTTATTTTTTACAAGTGAGCATTGGTTACTTCGCTGTTCGCTTGTTTGCACAAGCATTTTAGCTTAGTATTAAGTAGCCGTTTATCCAAATACGTTTTGTACTTGAATATGTCAATTTAATATTCTCAAATATTTATTGATTACTGAATGTACAGCCTAATTTGATTTAAAACTGATTTTATTCACTAACTTTTCTAAACAGATGCTTAAATCTACAGTGTGTCTCAAATTGATATGTACGCTCTTTGAGATACCGTTTAAATGCAAAGAAATGGGACAGAAAATGTTGTTTTAATGTTCCATTTTAAAAACATCCAAGGCCATACTAAGGTAAAAGTGCGGAATAAATGCTCATTTGTTCAGTCAACTCAATACTTATTCTTTTTCCTTTATTCTACTTTATTGAATTACAGACATTCAATGTGCGCGAACGTTCACGCACAACGTCTTCAACGTAAGGTATGCCAGAATGGGTGTGTAGGATGTGTGATGGAAACGTACGTTCGGTATCGTAGATCATCCCGAGAGCCCTGTCCTGCACGGCTTGCAGTCTGCGGATGGTGGTACGAGCCACCGAGCCCCAGTCATCGCATCCATACAGGATCAGTGGTGGGATGATCACACGATACACCCGTAGTTTCAGGCGAGTGGGCATGGTTGATCGGAATATGGGGTTCAACTGCCTGAGCGCTGCATAGCCGAGGCTGAGTTTTTCACGGACATGTGTGGTGAAGGTGAGGCCACGGTCCATTCGGACAGCCAGGTATTTGGCAGATCGGATCCAAGGGATCCTTCTCCGCCTCAACCGCAGGTCTCCTTCCGGGCACCAGCGGAGGACCTTCCGCAGCAGAAGGGCAGAACTCTTCTGTGGGCTAATTTCCATCCTCCAACTATCACTCCACGTGGGCACTGCGCTTTACAGCACGCGTACCTTTTAAAGCGGGTACCCACATCGCTTTGTCCGTTGTGTGGGGGCAGTTTGTCGGTCCGTCATGTGTTATTGGAGTGTACTTCCTTAGGACACCTTTGTGCCACCCGAAACCTGCCGGGCCGTCTTGCAGCAGTCCTGGCTGATGACTCCCAAGCTGTCAAAAGGTTTTTCAGTTCCTGTCACAGATACCCGTCCCACTGCAGATTTAGATTTTAAATATTGGGCGAGGTAGTACTAGCACTACGCACATGCCATTCTCCTTTATGTGCCACGCTTCCGTGGTGTTCCGTGAGCTGTTCACCTGAAGCTGTGGAAACTTTTATGCGGATTTTAACGTTTTAGATCGCTCTTTTACCCCCCTGACTTTTACAATCGTTTTATTGGTAGGTCTCCCTGCGTTTAGCCCCATCGTTCCTGCTGAGGCGCTAATGACCTTGCAGTTGAGCGCCCTCAACACAACTCAACTCTACTCAACGAATGTGGAGTGAGTGAGTGAGTGAGTGAGTGTGTGGTGTTTTAGGACCCGTCGACAGCAAGGTCATTTGGGCCCGAACGAATGTGGAGAATCCGTCAATGTCCAGATAATTCTGATGACTATCTCATGTTTATATTTGGAAAAATCTTAACTACTTCCTCACGGAAGAAAAAATATCTAATTATTTTTTCCTTTTCCAGACTTTGTTCTTCTAATCGTTTAGTAGCTGAAGTCAGGTACTTGTAACTATGCACAAAATACATTTCCGTCTGGAAATTACAGATCTCCCGTGACACGAGCTGCTGTGCCCATAGAAACTGCACTTGCGTTGGTTTGATACAACAAAGAACAAACTCTTTAATTTTAACAAAATCCAGGCATAACACAGTAGCACACGCAATCTTAGATACCCAGCGAATAATGCCCGGTTACTTTGGAAGGGGCAGTAAGTGGTTTCCCTGTACGTAATGAAGCAATCCCTATAAGATAGGAATAACTAATAATAAACAAATAAATAAATAAATAAATAAATAAATAAATAAATAATTAATAATAATAATAATAATAATAATAATAATAATAATAATAATAATAATAATAATAATAATAATAATAATAATAATAATAATAATAATAATAATAATAATAATAATAATAATAATAATAATAATAATAATAATAATAATAATAATAATAATAATAATAATAATAATAATAATAATAATAATAATAATAATAATAATAATAATAATAATAATAATAATAATAATAATAATAATAATAATAATAATAATAATAATAATAATAATAATAATAATAATAATAATAATAATAATAATAATAATAATAATAATAATAATAATAATAATAATAATAATAATAATAATAATAATAATAATAATAATAATAATAATAATAATAATAATAATAATAATAATAATAATAATAATAATAATAATAATAATAATAATAATAATAATAATAATAATAATAATGATGATAATAATAATAATGATAATAATAGTAATAATAGTAATAATTGAAATCTACATTGATATCTACATGAATGGGAAACAACTGGAGCAAGTAGAAAAGATGGATTACTTAGGCATAACCATAGACAGCCGATTCACTTTCAACGACCACATAAACAAAGTGAGTGAAAAATGCATCAAATTAATCAATGCACTTTCTAAATCGGCAAGGATAGTTTGGGGCTTAAAACATCAGGCTCTAGAAATAATATATAAAGGAGCAATACTGCCAATTCTACTATACGCTGCACCAGTCTGGATGGAATCATTAGAAAAGAAGCACAACCAAATGAAATATGTTAGAGTTCAAAGATTAATGCTCACAAGGATGGCAAAAGCATATAGGACAATTTCCCATGAAGCACTCTGCATAATCACGGGAACAATACCCATAGACTTAAAGGCAAGAGAGGTGGCTGAACTATATAACGTAAAAACAGGAAAAACCAACACTGAATACCAAATAGACCGCCCGGAAAACCCCAAGAATTGGCTCCACCCAGCTGACTTTCAAGGCACAAAAGACCCAAAAATAGGAAACAATGAAAATACAGTGTGGCAAATATATATAGATGGAAGCAAAAGTGACGTAGGAGTGGGAGCAGGAGTAGCCATATACAGACAAAACCAACTGATAAACCAAAAAAAAAAAAAAAATACAAACTCAATGAAAGATGCTCAAATAATCAGGCAGAGCAACTGGCAATTGCAAAAGCGCTGGAATTATTAGAAACGACGGACACTGAAGACACAGATAACAAAACAGTAACCATACACACAGACAGCAGAATAACAATTGACTCCATAGACGATTGCAATAATCACAATAACCTAACAGAGAAAATACGAAGAACTACAGCAATACTAAGAGCAAAAGATTGGAAAATACAATTCAAATGGGTAAAGGCTCATTTTGGAATAGAGGGTAATGAAGTGGCTGACAGACTGGCAAAGAATGCAGCAAAAACTAAGGAAATATACTACAACAAATTACCGATCACCGCAATAAAACAAATTCTTCGGAAATCAACAAAAAACAAATGGCAGCAGAAATGGGAACAGAGTACAAAAGGCACAACCACAAAGGAATTCTTCCCAACAGTGGAAAGCAGACTCACAAACAGGTTCTACCTAACACCAAACATGACAACAATACTTACAGGACACGGAAATATCAACACTTATCTCAACAGACTCAAGATCGTTAGCAGCCCTGAGTGTTCATGCAGGAGAGGAGCCCAAACGGTGGATCACATAATATTCGAGTGCAGTGTGGTGAATAGTGCAAGAGAAACTCTAAAACATAGTGTTCTTAGAACTGATAACTGGCCAACACACAAGTCAATACTAATTAAAAGACATTTAAAATCATTTACAAAATTTGTAAACTCTATAGACTTTCAAGTACTAAAAAAAGGCATTAATGTGTAATACAAGCAAAAAAGAAAAACTAAATGGTTCACATCAAAACTGGAAAAATGTATACAAAATTCAAAATAGAGTGAAAAGCATGTAGTACTACTTATGTAGTGGAGCATGTAGAGATCAGAAATAAAATAAAAAAAAAAAAAAAAATAATAATAATAATAATAATAATAATAATAATAATAATAATAATAATAATAATAATAATAATAATAATAATA
>CM060956.1:49411323-49551323 GCA_030765055.1 Mantis religiosa
TGGAAAATAGACTCCATGTAGTTTTTTCCTTAAAGTACTGTCATCAGGCATTGATCTCTGTGTTTTTTAAGAAATAGCTTGAGGGCTGGATGGGTTCCTTGAAGGCTTTTGTTCCTTATGATTCAGAGGGCAATGGGAACACGTTCATATGTCTTTAAGCGAACATGGCTGTTCGTTTACCGTTAGATGAACTAACTGGGTACTGAAGTGTTATTGAGGAGTGAACAACGTCGAGTTTCGACGAAGTTGGGGGACTGAATATAATGAACTGAGAACAGAGCAAATAAAGATTATTTCACTTTAGAACCGCCATGCTCTACAAGTTTCTCTCTCAAAGACCATCTGTTTAGGCTCTGAAAACAGGCGGAACGAGATGATCAATACTATTACTGGAGAAGGAACAATTGCACTTTTAAGCCAGCCCCTGTGCTGTGGATATAGCATGTCTGTCCTACATTCCTTGTCGGTGACGGCGAGTTCTCTGGAGGTTTTTTCCGGGGTTTTCTTTCATTCTGTAGGATGGCAGGTAACTCTTAATTCTGTGGACTCCGAGCTCATATTTCATTCATGTGATATGACCTGCACTGGAGGACATAAAAAATAAATAATAAACAATGAACTTCTTTAAAACAAATCAAAGTAGTATCTAATTGTTAGCTCAAATTCCTGAACTATCAATCCTATGTCACAATGATATATAGGGCCGCGCCGTGGCTCAGTGGTAGACCGCTTGGTTCTCACCAAGGAGGCCAGGGTTCGATCCCAGGAGACCGCAAAGTGGGATTTGTTGTGGACAACACGGGGCTGGGGTGGGTTTTCTGCGGGACCTCCAGTTTCCCCCGCCATCTCATTCCACCGGTGCTCCATCTTCATCTCATGTATCACCAGTGTCATCGCCTGCGGTGCCGTTTGTAGTAAAAGCGGGCATTAAACACTACACATTTAAACACTACTCATTGATATATCAAACAAATTCCTATCGACTGTAGGTACATGGCTTTAATTCACCGATATGCTTTTATTAAAAATGAGTTTTATTAAAGGGATATACTTTCTCATTAATTACAAAAATTTGAATTAACCGTTATGAGTAGGGGGCGGATTTTGCCCTATTTGCCTATTTTATTCCTTTGTTCAGGAACGTAGGCTTTTAAGTTATAAGCACATTTCCTACAATTATTAGCCTAGCTTCTTAGTTGTATAGTGCCAATAAATGCCTATTTCATACGTTTGTGTCTATTCTGCTTATTAGTACCCAAAACTGCATTTTCAGCCAATTTCTTCGGCTTGTAATTTGTGACAACAGCTTTTGCATTTGTTGGTTTCAACGTGAAGATTTTGGGGAAGAGAAATTTCTTACTACGGCACATTGGATATACAAAACGGAGTTTATTAAAGAGACACATCTGTGTAAAATGACCCAAAACTTATAACAATACCAAATTTAGTTTTTTGTCTTAAAATTAATATAGTCATACTTCAATACTATAGAGTTGTTGTTTTTTCTTCTAGCGGCAATACAGAAAACGTCACGTTACCATTTAAATAACCCTACACCTGTTTCGTAGCTGCTATTACGTAATTTCAACCTCATATTTTTTCTCAGATTTCAGATGTTCTACTTTTCCCTAACTTCAAAATGTTTCACAGGATGCAGTTTTCTATTAATCTGTATGAAATTCTAAACATGCCTGTAAGGGCAACTGCATATTAAGTGTACCCATTTACATTTGTTGTGTTTCTGTTATTTGTATTGAAAAGAATTATTATGCTTAATTCTTACTGAAAACGCTTAGGAAAATAAAAATTGTTAAATAGGTATGATTATATGTTTTCCCTTCGTTGATGTGGCAAAGACAAATATTTGACATAGGTACAGGTCATTAACAGGTTAAAATGGGTGCAGAAACCTATACCCAAGGCATTAATTTTTAAAATTACAAATGAGACAGTTTGAAAATTGCCTGTAAATTTAGACATAAACTGTCAATTTATCAGAAACTATTGTAACTAAAAAGCTGAAAGTTGGTATTATTCCATTCTTGATCAATCACAAAAATAAATCTTATAAATTTGAAACAAATCTAAAAAAAGCTTCAAATATTTTAATTTTCGCCCTTAAGCCCCTCCAAGCCCATGTTTTTTTGTCACAGTTAATTACTCCACCCCTTTCTGCACATTATGGTTCTTACTTAGTGAAGTGGATTTGTATATATTTTAATTACACGACGATATCTGTTATTTTAACTTGCGTTGCAGCCATTTATAGAATTTGGAATAAATGTAGAACTATTTAGCCTAGGGAACCGCAAATAGTATGTGTTTAGCGAATTTGTTGCAGCATAAGTTGCGATGATTGTCATTTTGTTATAGTGCATTTATGGTGTATTTTAGAAGCCATTTTAATAAAATTGTGTATTTCTAAGTGTTTACTTAGCAAATATTTAGTGGCTATTTAAATACTTGTTTTGCCCAATTTTTGTGCCTTTTTACCTGCCTATTTCAACATTTTTACTGCCTATAAATCTGCTCCCTTGTTATCAGCAATTAACTTCTAACATACAACTAATTTAATAACACAAAGTAGATCAGTAACACCAATGAGGCTTTATAGCTTTAAATAGTTCCTGATAAAACAAATGGTCTATTAATATGTCATGGAAGCTTATTTACAGAAAGGACTGCTTTAAAAATGGGAAGAAGTCACATACATCTGTAAAGAATATCGCATGTCTTGCACTTAGGTGTGAAGTCAGTCATTTGCACAAGTGACAGGAATTCAGTCTCTGTATATCTACCCTTTTAAGTACAAAAGTACACTTAAGTTCATCTTTTAAGGGAAGCTTTTCTGTAAAAGTTTCTGTTTTTCCTATTTTGTGGTTCAGGGTAAAAACTGGCAGATGTAATACAATGTTTTAAATACATCTATATGTATATTATGTGTAACTAATGCTGCAAACAAACAGGTATTTTTTCAAGGCCATTAAAGAGGAAATCCCAGTGCACAGGATCATGAAAAAGAGCAAAGCAATCGTTGATATATAATTTTGGCAACCTATGGAATCCCCTTAACGTTATGCAAACCTCCATCTCAGAACTAAATCCTTATACCACAATATGCTACAAAAAGTATGAAGTGTTTAAATGGTAAGTCAAATTAATTTTTAATGACTAATGCATATCAGTTGCTGTGTATATTATATGGCATAGTAGTCGTGTGAGTCGAGAGAACTTCCCATAGAAGTTTATGACTTTTTGTGGTAATCTCATTTCACCAAGCAATTCCTGAGGCCAATTCTACTGTCCCGCCACCTAAAGCGCGGAATCTGTTATATCGGATAGCAAGGGTGGTGATGAGGATAATAATGGAATGAGAGGACTTAACGGTTTCATCATGGACTTCAAGCCAATTTGGACCTGGAGATACTTCATGTGAGCTAGTCAGAAGTAAAATCTTAGGCAGGTCGAACTTAAAATCGCCATCCTAGAGGCGGAGTCGAACCATGGAACCTCAGCACGAATGCCGCTAACGAAACCCTTGAACTACCCTACTGCTCTTAGGCAAAAACAGAAATAGAGCTAGATAGATAGGGTCAACATGAAAAATTCAATGCCACTTCCGGGATTTGAACCACGGATCTCCTGGTTTCCGTCCCGTCGCTCTAACCCTTTGAGCTACCATGGCCAACTTGCCTTCCTGGCACTAAATTCTTCATTGGACTCATATATTTCCCCGGTAAACCACTAGGGGCTCTCGCATTCGAGATACACAGTTTGTCAGGACGCAAGTTTGTCATGGTAGCTCAATGGGTTAGAGGGACTGGACGGAAAACAGGAGATCAGTGGTTCAAATCCCGGCCGTGGCATTGAATTTTTCATGTTGACTATCAAAAACCTTAGCCTATATACGGCTAGTGTGAAGAAATTATTAATTTTCATCAATTAACTGAAAAATAAGAAAAGGAATAGAGCTATTTAATATTATATCGGTATAAAGCGACACTACGTACCTGATACTTCCTGGAAAATCAAATATGAATTTATTACTCTGATTCCTTTTTGGAGATTGAAAACGGTCACAGTATCGTGCCTTATGCTTCTTCAGTTTACTAGCGTTTGAAAATGACCTCTTCTCTGCGCAGATATTGGCACTGTACGCGTCTACGTTGTTCAGTTAATTGTGTCAAACCAACTTTGTGAAATTGGATAGCTTTACTCACAGAGAAATTAGCACAACTCTATCTTGGTAACTGGATTGATTTGATAGTTTTAGCTTCCCTTTCTCCAGTAAAGGTGGGCATATATTCTGAGAAAGCTTTAGAACCGTAGTTTTTGGTATGCAGGGGCTTAATGAAATCATTCTTCCCTATAAAGTGTTACGTGAGTTTGCTATTGATTTAGCCCATATAATTTGCACTCCCATTATGTATACTATTTAGAAATTGTGATTTTTGAAGGTGTGATGTAGTATGGAATAGTCACGACCTATAAACCACTGTTTAACGTTTTTTGAAAACGCGATAAAATAATAACTGTAATCAAAATGGAAAATTATACTGAAATACAGTAACAGGTTCTAATAATAAGCATTTAGACGTAAACAGAAATATTGATAAAATTTATTTTCATCCTTATTTCTAAGGATCCTTACTTCTAAATTACATGGGTTATTTTCAAATGAAAATATGAAAAGCAATATAAAACATTTGTAGAGGGTTTGCTTAAGCGCAACAAAAGTTTGAGCAGCTGCACTTAGCAAAATGAAAAAAAAAAAAAAATGCTGCCTAAGAATTTCGAAAATGTAATTGTTATTGCTGGTCGAATACTTTCAATGAATTTGAAATTTTAAGTGTAAATAAACTAAAGGGACAATTTCTTCGAATTAATATGAATAAGATTAAATTATCTGAAACACTGTTGATTGTTCAGCTCAAATTCCTAGATTTTCCTTAATCAGTTTTGCAATGTATTTCAGATCTACGTATAGCGAAGCTGCTGATAAACTACAGTAAATAAGTATAACAGGATACAGTTCTGCATTATGGCTGTACAAACTGACGAGGTAGTTCTATGTTTTAATTCAATAGCGTTACTGAGTCGTGAACTTGCAGGAATTCATCGAGTTCATATTCTGATGATGATGTTAGTTTTTTTTTTTTTTTTTTTTTTTTTTTTTTTTTTTTTTTTTTTGCTAATGGGTCCATGTAGGACTATGCAAAGTAGTTAGACATTTCTTAGCTCTTCTGTAAATCCAAACTTATCTCATTCTTTGGTTGTGGGCTTACATTCTCTCGTCTGTCCACTCTCCTCCAGTCTTTTTCATCGGTTGTCTTCTTGGTCAATTATGCATCTTCATTCTAAAGACATCCCTGTCTAGCATATCGTCCTGAGTGATTTCTGCCAATTTTTAATCATTTTTTACTTCACCAACGCATTTCACAGTGTTTACTCATGCTTTACTTATATTTTCATAAAATTCCACAGTTTGTTTGGTGAGCCTGTTTGAAGTTGATCGTTCAAAATATTCGTAAAATGTTAAACTTCCTTTGCTGTGACTATGTAGTCTGTATATTTTTCATTTCCTCTTTACTTGTAAGTCCTGTAGACTTACAATTTTTCTAATAATTTTACGTTCTTTTCTATATCATCTACATTGTGCCGTTTGTTTTCCCTCCGGCTCCTTCCCCCCTTTCGTCGCCCTCCCTGTTCGAGGCGCTGCTGTTTCGGGGGATCGCTTCGCCTTCCTTCCGTTGCTCTCTGGGAGCGCTGCGGTTCCCGAAGCTTCTTGTGTGCACTACCTCGAATCGTGAAGGGAGTTGGTGCTTGGTGCTCGACGGGTTTAAGTCTGGGGGTAAGTGCTCCAAGTTTTGGGTTTTGCTAAAAATTCTTTGTTTAGATGATCGCCTTTGGTGAGCCGTGACAGTTTTATGGACTCTTCCCTTCAGTTCCGGTACCAGAAGCTTTATTACCCTTTTGTTTTTTCTTCTTATGTTTCTGGGTATAAAAGCGAAAGGGTGGCTGCTAGCTGCTTAGAATTTCTACGTCGTTAAATTGGGGGGGGGGGGCAGAATTTTTCTGTATTGGCTTACCCTGAAGTCACTTATGTATTCTATAGTTATGGGATGTTATTGTTCCACTGAGTTATTTGATTGGGTAAATGCTTTATATATAGTTACTGGCTAGTATCATCGACAATTTAAATATTTTCTGGGACCCTGGTTACCCTCATACTTTATTATTCTTCTTTCAGGAGTAAATGTTTTTATAGACTAATTTTATAAAGATTTGATGCTCGTTGTTTATTTATGCTGCTTAAAGGGAGCACATATTGTTATAATGAATAAGTTATGTTTGTTATAACCAAGGATTGTAACAATGAATTAAAGCATTTAAAGTTGTTTATTTTGGGTATGTCTTGCACCCTTACATGGACCTCTGAGTTTTAGTTTTTTGTGGTAATTTACGTCCTCCAACGTTAAGCCATATCGGACGATGGATGAAATTGGTGAAATGATGCTCAAATGAATCCAGGGTACATGGAGCTTAAGAGTTACCCAACATTCGTCAATCAATATAAGGGAAAACCCCGGGAAAAACCTTATCCAGGTAACTTACCCTAACCGAGGTTCAAACTCGGAACCTCTTGAACGTGAGGCAGGCATGCTACCACCACGCTACCGAAGCGGGCAAATTTTAGGGTTTGTAGGGTCTAAATTCCTTACTTAAGTTTAGCGTGTGTGGGAAGTGTTAAGGTGTATAGCGCGCAGCCTGGGCCGGCCGCTAAATCATCATCATCATCATCATCATCATCATCATCATCATCATCATCATCATCATCATCATCATCATCATCATCATCATCATCATCATCATCATCATCATCATCATCATCATCATCATCATCATCATCATCATCATCATCATCATCATCATCATCATCATCATCATCATCATCATCATCATCATCATCATCATCATCATCATCATCATCATCGTGTTTCAAAATCCAATTTTTACATTTTGTTTTGTTTTATGCTTTCAGCAATATAAATTATATTTTTCTTTGATTATTTTAATCTCATGTTAATGTCTAAAAATGCGTACTAATACTTTATAAATATAACTTCGATTTTACATTAACCTAATGTCAAAACACGTTACGTTTTAACAAATGTTATGGTTTACTTCAAAATGCTAGAATATGCTTAGTTACAAAGGGAATGCAATTTTAGGGATATAACATAGAAACCACCTATTAAAGCACCATCGCTTAACCCTACTGCATTTATTTGAGTTGAACCTATTAGGAAGTATGTAATAAAACAGTTTATGTAAACGGATCTCGAGGATCATGAAGTATTGAACAAACTACTCATAAAAACATGAACTATCCAAGAAGGATAGAGAAAGTCATGTAGAACACACACAAGATCTTTGTATTCGTAGCACAGCTTGTGAAGGATAGCTCTTATCCATATTTGGTGAAGAAACCCTTATAATAAAACAACAATATACGTTATTTCCCATAAACAAAGTTTCAATGAAATCAAATTCACGTTTAAAATTTTGTTTAGTGTGAAAAGGTAATGTCCCATTTATTTTTAATAGGAGTAATGGAGCATAATTCTTTATCTAGTTGGGTTTACTTTATCTTTTAAAGTAAATAATTCGTACCTTCTTGGTCCACCTCCTGCATGAACAATAATAGAGGGGTGGAAAATGTTGCTACGCTTAATGAAAATAATGAGGTCCCTTATTGATCTGCTTCAATTACAGAGTAAAAGCCTTATTTCGAGGCCCAGCTTATCGACCACTGAGGTGTTGCGTGAGAATAACTAAGTAAAATTACACATTAAAGCAAAGGAAACAATCTGGATCAAAGTTCTGTGCAGGGCACTATTACAGCTCCTTCATTTATTTCTTCCGTAGTAATCAGAGGGTAATTACGAGCAAGTGTTAATAATTATATCCTATCCATAAAGATCAAGTAATATACACCTAGAAGGGTTGCAAAATCTACACCACTTTCCTCCCGCATTTTATATTCCGTATCACCTTCCACTGGAAGCAGAAGACATTTCGCATTTCGCTCTAAAATTATATATCCATGTTCCACTGAAATTTCCTAAAAGACAAAGATATTTTAAGAAAAATATGTATGTGTGAGCGAGAGATCCAACGTTTCTTGTTTCAAGAAAATCCCCAAATATCACTACCTTAAAAATATTTGTCATTCAGGAGAATCCTGGAAGATACGAACCACGGTTAACCTAAAATAACAAAGGTTTTCTCCAGATCTTCTTAGTCCTCTGAACTAATAAATATCGGGGAAGTCCCTAGGTATAGATTTTTTCCCAAATATCCTTCTGCAATTCTCATTTTCTTTTAAGTATGTTGAGCGTTGTGCAGCATGAAGTACAAAGGGTATTTCAAAATATATTCCAAGGGCCCAATGCAAAACATTTCAAGAAAATACAGAAACCTTAACTACTCGTATTAATATATATATATATATATATATATATATATATAAAGATATATTATACATATACATTGTGAAGGACCTATCCAAGAATGGTAATGGATCACATGACCGGACGTTACACGGGGAGTGCTACAGGTGGAGGTTTCACATGCTCTGCGGAGAGGTTGGGATATTCCATATAAAGGTTCAATCAGAAAAAAAATATTAAAACTACAATTTAGACAAGAAAGGTTTAGTACAATAATGAAAAATACACAAGTGACCACATAGCCATGACTTGCCTTACACGTAGCGGACCTTACCTCCGTCCTTATTGACAGCTGGCTCACAAGAGGCAGAGCAAGACTTCCTACGATGAATGAAACCGCTGAGATAATGCTCAAATGAGACCATTTCCCATAGAGTTTACAGTTAGGCGACATTCATCCTTCAGGATAAGAAAAAAACCACGGAAAAAGTCTTATCCAGATAATTTACCCTGAGCGGGATTCGAATTCGGGATCTTTTGAACTTGCAAAGGCGGGATTCTCATTATGTGGAGAGCCGTTTGATATATTGTATGTTTTAAAACGGTCTCTAATATTAATGATTGAAAAACCGTGTATTTTAAGATATCTTCGTCACTAACACAATTACTGCTCTAAACTTATTGTAACTAGCCTGTGCACGACTTCTCTATGATGTAGGTATAGAAATGAAAAATAAACACCAATATTATTGCTAATGTATGATTGAGTTAAGCCGAGGTTAGTATTTCACCTTCAGTGATCATATTTCGATGTTGTTGTGTTATAGTCTCTCCAAAAATTACATGATTATGTAATAATGGAAATAAAGTAACACAAAGAATTCATGTTATCCTTGCTCTTTTAATTTTTTTAAAATGTAACAAAGTGAAAAAATAAACAAAACGAGGTATATGTGTCTCAAGGGTATCAGTTAGCAGTGGGTGCTGTTTTTTCGCGGTTCTTCTCCTAAGCTTTGGGTGCTCTCATTCCACCATCATCATAATCCTAACATCGGACGTTATGAACTCCACCCTATGATTGCCTTCACCTTAGAAATTGGTGCAGTTATCACCTGGTGATTTGGTCTTATATCAAATGGGGAGTATTGGAGGTGATGTTTGGTTGGTATCTAATGTTAAACAGTTGGCATTGCAGCCATTTACTCACTTGCACTCAAGCATTTTGAGGTTATGTTGACCAAAGTTTGGGCAGCGAAGTAGACGGTTCCTATCCATATCGTCTTTAAGTGCGCAGAAATGACATACAGAAAATTTCGCTAAACTAATCTTGAATAAATGTTTGAGACAGTCATGACCTATTAGATATCTAAGAGTTGTTACAGAGGATGTTTTTGGTAATGTATTGATTCCAGTGATGCTGTAACACATTTTTCCATAGTTTTCCTTTTTTGTAGTATATTATCTTTAATTTTTTTTATTATGTGTTGAATTGATCATTCTTTTGATAGTGTTAACTTATTGGCTAAAATGCATTTGACATAATTTTACTGCCCTTTTTTGGCTAGAAAATCAGTTGTTTTATTACCCTGAATTCCGTTATACTGAATTGTATTGGAGATGATGATATTACTTGAAAAAATAAACTGATTAATTTGTTCTTACTGTCCTCGTAAGGAGGACTTAAAGGTTAGCGATTGGAGTACTGATTATGTCAAGTATCTAGATTGGGAGATAAGCCCAAAGTATGACAGTGGAAAAGCAGATGATAAATGAATAAAAGGAAATACGATTGTGGAGCATTTGATGACGTAGTAAACCGGAGAATTCAGAAAACAACTGCAGACTATCACAAATGCCACATACGTTTCCGAACAAAGCATTGTGGAATGTAAGTTGTCTAGAAATAAGACGAGAGTGCATGAGGAAGAAAACAGGAGTGTGAGAGAAAGGGAATATTTTGCAGTTAATGTGAAATAAAGTGTGAGGTAAAGAAGGAAGAATGAGAGAGCATGACAGGTAGCGAAAAAGTAAATGAGAGAAATAGAGAATATCATCCATATTTTATTTAATAACACGAGTTAGCTGCAAATTCTAGTTTCATATACATACGAGAAATGCTAACGGACTAGACAGTTCATTTTAATTCAAATTTGTTTTTGTTTTTTATTTTAACGATAAATGTTTCCCTTGATATGGATATGACAGGATCTGAATTTTTATTGCAACTCTGACATTTTGTATAATATGGCAAAGTGACTCAACATGTCAGTAATTGTCAGTATTGTAGCGGTATATAATTCAGACATAGGAACAGGCTTTATGGCGGACAATACAGGTTGGCCCAACATATTGCGCCACAGGCACGCTGCAGCAATTAGTTGCAAACGGCCATTGTGTTACTAATCCCTCTTGATTACATGTGGCAATAATTGTGGCAAATCAACCGTACCCTTCATTAATAGGACCGTGCGTAATTTAGTGTCAGTAAGCGATTCATTAAACATACAAACCACTTTATTATGTAGCTTTCTGCCAGGGTATCGATTGGTCTAGAGATGGTACGAGGCTTGGCAGCTTGAGATCTACCACTCTTGCTTTCCTTGTGATAAACCAAAACCTTAAAGTGACTTAAATATTTACAGTTAATATGTATTGCTTATATATGTATAGGATTATTCCTGTTTCTGATGAACATAGGTCTCTCAAATATTTAGGTTATGTATACTTATAATAAACCTTCAATCCAAAAGGTTAAATAAATGTTACATAATTTTATACATAAACACACAGAGTTTATCAAAATCCCGGTAACATTTCAATGTCTTATTATACAGTGGCTGCAATGGAAATCTTTACATGGTAATTAAAACAATATACACTGGCTTTAAGTGGTTTTATTTTGAACTTCTCCGTACTATTAGTACTTGGTCATATTTTCTTTAACTTGTATCACCTTCATGAGTCTCCTGGACATCGAATCTGCTAGTTTTCCAAAATATTTTTGTCAATTTCCACCCATAAGTTCAATATCTCCTGCAGCTCCTTAATATTTGGTGGTTGCAGCTCTTCTATTTATTTTTAATTTGATTTCAAGCATTTTCTATTGTATTTAGGTCAGGAGAGTTACCAGGATAGTCAAGTACAGGTACATTATTGTCTTTTAAGGAACTTCTGAGCCATCTTTGTTCTATGAACAGAGGCACCATCATGCATAAAGAACTCATACTGATGAATTGGTCAAAATGTGACTAAATGCTGTTGCAACACTTCTAAATAGTTACTTCCCTTCATTGTTACATTTTTATGCAGGAAGTACAAGCACCTCTACCACAATTACCAAGGCACTCCATAACCATCACATTTTCTGGATGTTTAACAGTTTTGACCGTACACTTTGGAACATACCGTGACACATTTTTTGGCCTTCTCACCTTTTAGCAGACCAGCAGCAGCAGACCAGCAGAAGAGTCGAGTCGTCCAGGTTTACCTGGACGGAGTGTTTGCTGCCCAGCACCTAGCCGCTTCTAGCGTCTTTATCTGGGCAGTATAGAAGAGTCATTAATGTCACAGGCGATTGTTTTGGGCAGTGGACATATCTAGCCTTGGTTAGCGCCGTCGCC
Organism: Mantis religiosa; assembly: GCA_030765055.1. Classification (NCBI taxonomy): domain Eukaryota; kingdom Metazoa; phylum Arthropoda; class Insecta; order Mantodea; family Mantidae; genus Mantis; species Mantis religiosa. Next base: position 49,423,397 of record CM060956.1, read on the forward strand.
CCGTGAAGGGGGGATGCGCCAGTGCTAGCTGCGCTCTTCCGCCTGCTGGGAGGCTTCTGAGCACAGTCCGCTAAACAGGCTAGAGGGAAAGGATCCGTGTTACTGTATAAGGTTTTCCTAGCCCATTACTGGGCTTAGGAATTTGGAGTCAGGGGAATGTGGCCCTGTTCAGTGCTAGGTACCCAAGGCATCTTTGGGTAGCCGATAGCTTGGTCTCCGGCGAGGAACCCTATGGTCGTAACGACCTAGGGTATTCACCAGTATGTTGGGGTGGGAGTCCAGCTTATCGTAGATGGTGCGGGATCTCTCCCGCACCACGTCAACGATATACGGGACCCCAGAGTGAGTGTGTAGGATGTGGGACGGAAATCTCCGCCCGGTATCGTAGATCATGCGCAAAGCCCTGTTCTGGACGTACTGGAGTCTGCGAATATTGGTTGGAGCCGCTGATCCCCAGACTTCGCAGCCGTACAGAATCAGGGGCGGTATGATCGCCCGATACAGGCGTGGTTTGAGTAGGCATTGTGGACTTAAAAATGGAGTATAGCTGAGTTAACGCTGCATGCCCTTGTCCGGCTTTGACCCGGATATGAGGTGCGTAGGTGAGTCCGCGATCCAGGTGGACGCCAAGGTATTTGGCAGTGGGAGCCCAAGGGATTTGCCTCTGCCTCAACCTCAGCGACCAGTCTGGTCGCCTAGCTTGGACCTTAGCCAGGAGAAGTGCAGAGCTCTTCTCGAAACTAATGGCCATTGTCCACATCTCACTCCAACGGCCAATAGCTCGGAGTTGGCGCTGCAGCGGAGGATGACAATATCGTAAGTTTTTGTTACGTGCCATTATGAGGACGTCGTCAGCATATTGGCACGTAACAGTCTGTGGTTCTGGGGGTAAGTCAGACATGTAGGCCGCAAAGAGTATTGGGGAAGGTACACTGCCCTCCGGGACTCCCGCGGCTATTGGTCTGATAGATGACGTCCTTCCTTCCACTCTCACCCTGAAAGTGCGGTTTCTGAGGAAACTACTAAACAGGGCAAGATAGGGAGGAGGTAGGTTGGCCTCCCTGAGTTTGTACAGTAGGCCTTGGTGCCAGGTTGTGGCAAAGGCTTTCTCTACGTCTAGCAGCACCGCGACTGTCTTGAGGTTTTCCTGGGAACCCAGGGCTGTCCTCTCGGCCAGGCGCAGTAGCTGTAGGGTCGTGGAGTGTCCATGACGAAAACCAAACTGGTGATCGGGTAGGAGCTGCCTTTCCTCGAAGAGAGGGGTGAGGCGGGATAGGAGCAACTGCTCAAATAGTTTTGAGATGGTTGGGAGAAGACTTATGGATCGGTAGCTAGACGGAAAGACCGGATCCTTGCCGGGCTTCAGAATGCACACCACTCTCGCCTCTTTCCAGCAGGCTGGGAAGTGGCGGAGGTGGAGGCACGCATTGAAGATCCGCGTCAAATGGATAACGGCCCTCTTGGGAAGGTGCTGGAGCATGAGTGCACTTACACCGTCATGTCCAGGGGATTTGTTAGGTTTCATTTTTCGGATTTCAGCGGTCACCGCCTTTGGGGTGACTATTGGGATATGGATCGCCTCATGGCGCCGCTGTGGCTCCTCATAAAGGTCTTCCACAGCAGCCTCCACGAGGTCAGTGAAGTCTTCGTCCTGGGGGTCCTCCCTCGGCTCAAATTGACTTTCCAAATGATCCGCGAAAGCTGTGGCCTTATCTTGGGGCTCGTAAGCGAGTCTCCCTCGAGTGCCATGCAGCGGATGCTGGTATAGAGTTTTGTCCCTCCTGAGGGACTTGATGATCTTCCAGGGGTGCTTTTTCTGGAGGTCGACGTTTCGGAATGTGTTCTCCCAGGCCACCTTACGGTGGGCACGGAGCAGCCGCCTTGCCAGGGATTTGAACCGCTGGTAAACTGCTCCTATCCTGGGATGACGGAAACGCTGCCATAGCTTCCGAACAGCTGCCTTGGCTTTTAGCAGCTGCCGGATCTCGTTAGTGATGGACAGAGAGTTATGTGTGTTGGTGGGTATACGGTGAGTGTGTGTACTCACCGCTAGGCGGACCTGTTGGGAAAAACTCATCGCCGCAGCCTCCAGCGCCTCGACGACGTCGATGCGTGGACGAGGGTCGATGGTTTGGTTAAGTTTGAGGATGGCTGCATCCCAGTCTACCTCTAGCTCCCAGTCTGAGTTTAACAGAGCTGGCATGGTGACGTCGGAATCGACCGTGACAGGGTCATGGTCTGAGTCCAATTCATTCACCGCCGAGAGGTCCAGATGGAATGGAAAGTTCTTGGTGATCATGATGTCGATGACATCCGGCCTGCCACGAGCCGGATGGAAAGTTGGACCTCTCGGTCCGTGCGCGGCGAGATTTGGGTCTCCGCTTATGAGGCGGTAGAGCCCTCGTCCCCTCTGGTTGCTTGTGCGGCTGTGCCAGAGCCCGTGTTTCGCGTTGAGGTCTCCTGCAATGCAAACCACTGGGTGTAGGTTGAGAAGGGTAGTGAGTCAGCTTCAAAGAACTGGTTGCCAGGTGGGTCATATGCCGCTACCAGCAGGGTGTCCTGCCCGCCGACTGAGAGCCGGACGGCGCAGGCCTCCACGTGCTGCAGGGCAGGGAGAGGAACAGGTGTGTGCGTGATGATGTTTTTCACGAGTATAGCTGTACCGCCACCCCGCCGGCCGTTTCGATCAGTGCGGTGGGTGACGTAACTTGGCAGCGAGAAGTCTATACCAGCCTTCAGGTGCGTCTCGCAGATCATGAGGATGTCAATCCCGTAGGACTGTACAAACTCCAACATTCCAGGACGCTGGTCCCGTACACCGTTTGCGTTCCAAAACGCAGCTCGTAATGGCCTCCTGACTAGTCGGGGGGCCATTACTCATCGGCGCACGGGAAAAGCTCCTCGAGTGTTTGGAGGAGGATAGTGTGTTTTTCGAGGAAGTCAAGCCTCGGGTCTTCCATTTTCTCCTTGCAATCCCTAAGGATGGGGAGAACTCTCAGGATGAGGTCGCCGAACCACAGGGAAAGCTCCCTGAATTCGTCGACATCCTTCGCAGAGATGGTCCCCCCGAAGGATGCAAGCGCCGCTGTAGGTGCCCTCGCAGGTGCATGCGCCCTGTTTGGAGCAGGTTCTGCTGCTGGTGCCGGCGCTGTGGCCGGGCCGGTTGACTCAGCTGGAGCCACCTCCCTGGTGGGAGGGGCTGCGGCCTGTGTGGCAGGCTTGGCTGTCCGATGCGCCTTGCGGCCTTTAGACTTTCCTTTGACTAATTTAAAAGTGATTTCAGCAGAAAGTATTACTTTGCACCAGTTCTCTGATGTTCAGTGATGATATCTTTTGCGGAAATGTAATTTTTTCTTTATCATAGCTTCAGTTAGAAGAGGCTTCTTGGCAGCACAACGAATTAGTAAACCTAAGTCTTTTTGAAGACGTTCCTGAATGGTCAGGACTGTAACACTTTAGAGCAGCTCTGGAAGATTCTTTTTTAACCCTGTTGCTGTAATCTGTGAATTAGCCATCACTTCAGGATTTAGAAGGGCATCGGTCCTTGGAGAAGTCTTTCTTTTGACATCTGAGCCTGTCTTTTGATTTGTTAAAGGTACTGCTGCGTTTTCTAAGCTTGTCTTGAAATCTTTAGATCAGCCGCTATACGAATTAGAGGCACCTACCTCTAACACACTTAAAGCACAAGTCTGCTCCTCTCAAGTGAGCTTCTTGCGTCCCATTCTGTGTATTAGATGCAGAAATACACACCGTCAAACACATCATTGAGACCAAAAATTGGATGACAACACACGGTAAACAACTTTCTGTATGTAAATACCAGAGGTAGTCTGAGACCGGGCTGCTAACGAAAGGAAGTTGCAACTGTGCATTCGAGGATCACGTGATTTGCAACTCCGGCCGCGTTTTTGTGTAGTGTTGGGAGAAGGACAAACTGAACGCATTGTCTTCGTAAAGATTTTCCTTGCGTTTAAAATGAAGGATTTTCATTGCGGTGACTCTACATGGGCTGATTTCCTTTTAGTTTTGGCAACAACGTTATAACTGATGGTTCCAAGTTTCACAAACCCTCGATGCAGTTCCCACCGTTGCGTCCAACGTGTTCCTAGTGACGCGGAAGTCACTGGATCCGTTGGCACTGCCCAATCTATTGTTGGTACAAAGAGAGCGCTCGGCAGTCTGCTTAACGTCTTCAGTGTTTCAGTAGCGGTTCCTGCACACTGGCATATTCATCTTCGGGATGAGATCATAGTCGCAGGGACTGGTGTCGGAAGAATAGGGGGTGATAGAGTACCTCGCAGCCCCAGCGATTCAACAATGCCGACACCACGCCTACTGTGTGTCTCCTAGCATTGTCATGCAGAATGATGAGCGGTGTAGCCATGTGGTGGCGCCGTTTCCTACTCGGAGAAGATTGGTGATGGTCTTGCAGAAACGAGCAATAGTACGCCGCTTTAAAGGTTTGAATTTGGGGGAGGGTATGCTTTATGATCACAAAATCCCAATCATAGGCAAGAATCAACATTACCTTCACATTGGTGAGGTTTGATCGAACTGTTTCCGTGGTGATCCGTGGTCTGCCACTGGTTCGATTGGCGTTTTATCTGTGGCTCATAAGATTTGGCCCACATCTCGTCAATGGTTATGATACGCCTTAAGAAGACCTCTCTGCTAGTGCATACGGGAAGCGTCATATTCCTACCATTTGTACATGTCGGTTAAATCATGCCATTTGAACGCAATCTTCCTCATTTTCAGTACATCCTTCAGGATGTGGAGGACAGTCGAATGTGACAGTACATTACCCTCCACTAATTGACGTATCTTTAGGTTCCGATCCATCTCCACTAACGCGGACAGCATCTGTAGATTTTCATCACTTACTGGTGGGTGACTAGATCGAGGCATGTCCTCCAAACGTTTGCGCCCATCTCGAAATATTACAACCCATCCTGCTAACGTTCTGTAATGTAAGGCAGCTGCACTCCACACCTCGTTCAATCCTTGATGGCACTTTTGAGCCGTTCGACCCCTAAGACACTCAATTTTTATCTACTTTCTCTACTCCCGCTTGAAAAGCATTGCGACTGTGGTCGGCGAGACGGGCGAGCTCATATGCTCTGAGGGAGCGGATGTAGGTCAGCAACCTTATGTAAAAGTGGTAGCGGCTCGCCCCTTAGCTCATTCGGTAGAGCATCTGCCTGCCGTGCTAGAGGTCCCGGGTTCGATTCCCGGCGGCGAGGGTGGTGATTTTTCTCCGACTAAGATAATTCCCCATCTTCCCCAGAGTCTGGAAGTATGAATGAGAGTGTGAATGTGTGCGTGATCTAATCTAATGATTAAAAACCAAAAGATAACGAGTTGACACCTTCAGTATGTTCCAAAGGAGAACGGCCGCCGATATGACCATAGCAGTTAAAGGCGGGGTATAAATGGAACAAGGGGGGAAAAAAGTGGTAGCGTCCAACATCGTTGCAACTTAACGCTGGAGCATGGTTGCCACAAATGAAAAGCCAACCTTTTTACAAAACTTCAAATGATATTACTTTCAAACTCACGTCAGTGTAAACTTGAACTCTCAAAGTTGCGAATAGTACTGCATAGTTGCATAATTTACTAATAGTTGGCGTTCGTTAACAAAATGACGATTACTCCCATTGAGTGAGCTTTCTGTGTGTTATAATTCCATGCAAACAAGACTCACCGATGTACAACAAAAGTTCCGTACCACGTTTTGCAAAGAGGCACCAAGTAGGGAGGTAATTTACTCTTGTATCGTAAATTTGAAACCATGGGTTGCTTGTGTCCGCAAAACTGCAGCGGCCGTCCTAGTGTGAGTGAAGCAAACGTTAAGCGAGTCAGAGCATTCATAAGGAACCCGAGGAATTCAGTAAATAGGGCCTCTCGTAAGCTTCAACTTCCTTCAATGACTGTGTGGAGGATTTAGCGTAAGAGGCTGCTATGAAACCATTCACGTTGCAGCATCTGCATAAGCTGAGGATGACAAACTCAAGTGCTATGAGTTTGCTTGCCAGCTACAACTAATGTCAGAAGACATGGCCTTCATCTTTTATTTGTGAGAAATACATTTATATTGTAACTTCCAAATTAATTATCATGTGTTGGACCATGAAAATAACATTCCAATTAAAAAACACACACATACACATACAAATTTATGTCAATGAAAGCAGCTAGTGAATGTAGGTTTTAAAATTTCAAATAAAAACTTTTTAAATATTTTATTGTTTGCTGACGACTTAGTTATTATACAAAATAGCGAGTCTGCCCTGCAAAAATCTATTTTTAAACTTAGTGAACTTTGTAAGCAATATAATATGAAAATTTCTTTTATAAAATCAAAGGTAATGGCATTCATTGGGAAAGAGCCAATTAGAACAAAACTAGTTATAAATAATCGTTGCGTTGAACAGGTAAGCCATTTTAACTACTTGGGAACTGATGTTAGTTATGACAAGGAATGTGATGTCTACAATAAAATATGCAAATTTCAAAGAGTGTGTGGAACAATAAATAGAACATTTAGAAACAAAACACGTAAAGAAACAAAATTAAAGTTCCACAAAGTTATGACTGTACCTATACTGACATACGGAAGTGAGACTTGGTCGTTAACTAAAAAGCAACAGAGTAGAATACAGGGTTCAGAAATGAAATTCTTGAGAACTGTGAAAGTATGGACGAAGAGGGACTTAATAAGAAATGAAAATATAAGAGAAGTGCTGGACATTTTTAGTATGAATGATAGGTTAAAAGATCTCAAACAAAAATGGAAGGAACACGTTGAAAGAATGCCAGATAATAGACTTAAAAAAAACAAATATTACAGTATCATCCCAAAGGTAGGAGATCGGTAGACAGACCCAAGAAACGATGGCTGGAGGACTTCGAAGGCGGAACAGGCACTTGATTGCCTATGCCATGAAGTGAAGAAGAAGATGAAAGAGATTTGTATGGGAGTGAAACGTGGATCTCAATGGGAAAAGATACAAGCCAGTTATAGGAGGCAAAATAGTATTTTTAAGCTTGTGGGAATAATCAGAAGAAATTAGATCATTTCTAATTTTTGATTTCTAATGTAAGATTTAGTAGACTCCTAGAAATTGTAGACCAATATAAACAAAACTGGTGGGAGGATAGAATAAATTTTGACTTCCGAAAATAACAACTACTGAATATGCAACCACTGGAAAATGAAGTATTGGAGATCAGTAAAAAGATAGATACAAACAAATAGATAACCCGCAAAAGTCATAAAAACCTATTCCTTGAAGATGAACCCGATTGTAATAATAATAATTATTTGTGATTTGGTTGAGTGAGAAAAGAGGTATGCGATATACCTCTCACCCTCTCTTTTTAAGTAAAGTATAAAATTGCATTCTACGCTTTCTCTTAAGTTTGTAATTTTATATAACACAAATATACTTTTGTAAGCAGGAAACTAATTAAAATTCTTTTTAAACAGTTTTTGAACAGATTATTTGATTTCGCTTTCTGATTAAAATACCTTTCCACGAAGGAGTTTCTGCTGATCTGGAAATGGACGGAAGCCCGAATGTGCCAAATCAAGCGAATAAAGCTGGAACGGGTAACAAATCGCATTTCCCTTCTTTGATTCTTGTCATGTAAGCAATGTAGATTGTGATGGAATCACTTTCTTCAACAGAGCTGATCTTATTTTGTCGAATGTGTCTCGATTACTCAGAACGTAGGAGAATGCAGTGCTTGCCTTCTGTTAGGGATTTAGCAGTCTACGGAGAATCAGAACTTCCTTGAAACTAAAAAAGAGAACTGTCACATCTTTCTGTGAACATCATAACTCAAAGACCAAGTTTAGTATTTAGCTAACGTTTAAGTAAGTTTTACAAAGATGTGGCATTAAGATTCTCCCATACTACCCTCTACATGGAATATTTTTCGAAAATTTTGAGTATATCAAAATGACAATCAAGCCACCATATGCTTAATATATTTTTATTGATAAATGATTATACACATTGAATTTTCTGATTATACATCTGAATGACACTTCAAGTCTGAATTATACCTCACTTACACACAAACACACACACACACACACACACACACACACACACACACACACACACACACACACAAAATATAAAAACAGAGAGAAGTTATGTATAAGCACAAACAACATACGAGAAAATGACCAATAAAGAATGATCATAATTTTTTACGGTCATAATTTTTCGCACTAAAATTCAATCTTATTACATTCTGTAAGCTTAATGTGAAACAAACATGCCGTAGTAGTTTCATTGTTGGTTCTCCTTGTTCCCGCCTGTGAGAAACAGGCAAGTTCACTTTGTTCAGTATCGTCTACCGCTGCAATGGAGGTAACACGCGAGGAACAATATGCGGCTTTGAAATTCTGCTTTCGTCTCAACAAATCTTCAGTTGAGGCCTATACAATGTTACAGGTGGCCCATGAAGAATCTGTTCCCTACAACACAGCTCGAAGGTGGTTTAAAATGTTAAAAGAGGGGAGACGATCAATTTCAGTAACTGGACCCGGTGCTCCAGTTATTGCTCTTATGGAAGAAAACAACAACACTGCTGCTGCCATTGTGAGAGAGGATCGACGAATTACTTTAAGATCAAGATTTTCTTTGGGTGCCATCCACATGTTGGTGACAGAAACATTACAAATGAGACGTGTTTGTGCGCGATGGGTTCCAAGACTGTTGATTCCCGAACAAAAGGACATTCGCATGCATGTCTGCATGCAGTTAAAGTTGATATTAGAGAAAGACCCGGAGTTTCTTTCAAACGTAATCACTGCTGATGAAACTTGGCTACATCATTTTGATTCTGATAGCAAACATCAAAGCTCAGTGTGGAAATCTCCTTCATCAACAACCCCCCAAAAAGCAAGAGTGGATGCTTCTGCTGGGAAAGTTATAGTCATCTCATTCTTTGATATTCATGGAATGTTTATCAGCATGTTGTACCTGCACACACATCAGTAACTGGACAATACTACAGGGATGTCCTGAAAACACTGCAAGTCTATATCAGGCGCAAAAAGACTACATTTCCGTGAAGCAGGCTGGATGCTGCACCACGATAATGCGCGGCCGCATATTGCCAATTTTGTTGCAGAATATCTGGCAAAAATTAACGTAAGTGCATTCCTCACCCTCCCTATAATCCGAATTTAGCACCATGTGACTTTTTCTTTTCCCTAACTTGAAGAAAACCCTTCGTGGGAGGCATTATCCATCATCAGAAGCAGTGGTGAAGGCTGCGGAGGCGATTTTGAAAGATTTCTCAAAAGCGGTTTCCAGCATGTCTTTGAAGACGGGCAGAAACGCTGGGGCAAGTGCATCGCATTCAGGGGAGACTATTTTGAGAAGGACTAGCAGAATTATGAGGATGATAAAGATACATCGTCAAAAAATTGTTAACTTTAACTGCATATTACCTCCATTGCAGTGGAAGGCGACAATGCACATGTCTGAACTTACTTGGTTCTCACAGGCGGGAACCAGGAATACCAACAATGAAACTACTACGGCGTGTTTGTTTCACATTAAGCTACAGAATATAGTAACTTTGAATTTTAGTGCGAAACATTATGACAGTAAAAAAATTATGATCATTCTTTATTGAACAGCGGTCGTATATTCATATAACTTTATGAACATTGTATCAGGATGTACTATTGTGTTAACAGAAATATTATGTAATTACTGTGTGTAAGTCGCAATATAACCATGTGGTCAGCGACTATAAACAAGGTTGAAATAAAAAATATCCGGGCTGTGTTCATAATAAAGGTCATCCTATCAGTGTACGATATAACTGATTGATTTCAAGTTTTCTCGTCGTTCGCTGTGTGTGTGTCCAGTCTTTGTTTTCATTGTTATGTTTGAGGCGAAAGCATAAATCGCTTAAAGTCTGACCTCCTTATGCAGCACTTACTGCGTGCTAGAAACTTGAAACGCTGGAGAAGGGCCATAAAATGAAGAGTGAGCTAATAAAAGCTTATTACCTGAGCTATATAGTTTCTAACGTAAAGAGGTTGCAAAAAGTAGTAAAACGAAAAAAAAAAAAAAAAAAAAATCTGCTGAATATGAAGGTACTAGTAGTTTGTGAGATGCTTTCTCTTTCATTTTTAGCTTAATGCTCTCTTCATCTTCTCAGATACCCATTTAAAGTAACTTCACGATAAAATAATGGCAATTTACGTAACGGTAAAGGATTACATGTAATTGGTGTGTATTTAGAACTCTTGAAAGTTAATTTACATTTTTATAAACATCAATTATACTTTGTTGTTGTGCAGAGAAAGTAAGAGTCTTTAAGAAGCTCCTAGTTACAGACTAATTTTGAGATGTCTTCCAGATTGTTAGTGTATAAGCACATGAATATTATGTAATATATTTAAGAGTTTACAATATCATCGCAAATGCCCTATTAGCCACCCGTAATTTACCTAATGAGCTAGTTCCGACATATAATTTAATATATCACAATAAATTCCTTTTGAAAAATGAAATGACCGACTTATTTATTTTATAACTCCTCTGTAAACTCCTGTAAGAAGTGAAACTAAATATAATCGAAGTATAAGTAGGCGCTATCAAAATTGTTGACTCTTGACAATTGCTTTTCACAATGATTTTCGCCAGTTAAGTGTTTTTGTTCCTTCTTTAGAAACTTTTAATCAATATAAACTTCATATTTCTTGGTATTTTTTCTGGTTTTCCGGTGAATGTGACGACGACAACAATAATAATAAAAATAATGATGATGATGTTAATGATGATGATAATAATAATGTATGTCTAAATATACAAAAATAAGACACTATAGGGTCGTATACATAGTTATCATTTTTGTCTAGACTATTTTCCGATTAACTTGGTCCGGACCAAAGGAGGACTAACTTTTTGGTATTCATAGACGATAAAAAAAGCCTTGGACCAAGTAAAGCCGTGGACCAGCACGGAGCAAATGTTACACGATGAAGAAAGGGTCCTCTGCACATGTGAGAATCCCATAGAGTGCTAAACAAACGACAGTGTACCTACAAGTTTATAAATCTCTGTGGTAGTTTCACAGCTGTTTCTTAATCATTTTGGCGGTTGATAATGTTCAATAAGAAATATTTGAAATAGTTGGTGAAAGAAAGAATCAATAGTCCATAGAGCGGATGCGATTTTATTAGACGCTTGGACTTGGTGGGAATTAGATGTTTAGTGGAAATTAGAAGTGGAAATTAGAAGTGGAAAAGGACGATAAATCATTCGAAAAAAAAGAATTTATCGAAAAAAATATCGCAAAAATATAATTCTAATATGTGTTAATTTTAAAATAACTATATCAAGTTTTTAATTTTTGAAATCGATATAGTTATCAGAAAATTTTAAATTAATCGAGGGGTGTCATATATTTTAATTGAAACTGTGATATTTTGTGTTGATATGGGCTTGTTAGCTCTTCTCTGCGTAGTCACATCCAGATTTATCATTTTCACAGCGTTTCTTGATCTTCCGAAAACCATGTTTGTAGAAGTCTGCAGAATTCGCTTTAAACCACTTTTCCACTTCATTAATGACGTCATTTGTGTTGTCAAATCGGCGACCACGTAAGGGATTCTTCATTTCCGGGAACAAGAAAAAGTCACTTGTTGCGAGATCAGGCGAATAAGGTGGATGCTGTAAGGTCTCAAGGCTACATTCCATTGTTTCGTCAACTGCAACTTAAGATGAATGAGCTGGTTCTTTGTTAGACAGAAGACGAACAACTTTGGAGAGCATACCGCGTCGTTTCTTAATCAGAGCTGCTCGTCACTTATCCAGAAGTTGGCAGCAGTATCTGCCAGAGATGGTTTGACACTTGACCTTCCCAGCTGACATTTACACCTTTGCCTTTTTTGGGAGGGGGAATCGGCACGTTTTCCATTCCATGCTCATGTTTTTTTTTTTTTTTTTAATTTACGTCCACCAACGTAAAGTCATAAAGGATGGTGAATGAATTGGATGGAATAATGCGCAAATGATTCCAGGGTCCATGGAGCTTAGAGTTACCCGAATTCGTCTTGAAGGATAAGGGAAAACCCCGTGAAAACCTTATCCAGGTAACTCACCCTGACCGAGATTCGAACTCGGGACCTCTTGAACGTGAGGCAGGCACGATACCATCTAAGCTACTGAGGCGGGCGCCATGAGTTTTGTCTCTGGATCATACTGATACATCCAGGATTCATCCATGGCTAACAGACGATCAAAAAGATCATTTTCATTCAACAGCAGAATTTCAAAGCCGCATATTATTCCTTGCATGTTACCTCCATTGCAGCGGTAGGCGATACTGAACATGTCTGAACTTACCTGGTTCTCACAGGCGGGAACCAGGAGTAACAACAATTTAACTACTACGGCGTAATTGTTTCACATTAAGCTAACAGAATATAATAAGATTGAATTTTAGTGCGAAAAATTATGACTGTAAAAATTATGATTATTCTTTATTGGACAGCCCTCGTACATTTAGAATACAATATTAAACCGACAGACCGGTCGTTGCTGTTGCCGAAGTTGCCATGTACGTAAGGTACATATGGCAACAGGGCGCCCCATAAGACCTGTACTGTAATCTAAGCGTGAGACGGGATATAGACGGAGTTGCAGACGTGGATGGGGTCGACTTAAAATTCCGGGAATCGAACTCGGGATCCCTAGCACAGTAGCCGCTAACGAAACCACTGCGCTACCACGGCGTCTACTCTTATTAATATTAAACTCTATATTTAAATAAAGTAGAGGTATTGAATTTTACTTGTCTAAAATATCACCATTAACATATTTGCCAAACTGACAGGCTATATTTTTTGTATAATTATACATCTAGGTTATTAGTTTTAATGATGTAGTTTAAATTACAAAAATTGCAGATTGAAACATAATACAATTCTGTAAGTAATTATTTAACAGGTTTATTATATTCAAACAAAACGAACATAGAAATTGCGTTTACACGTTTTTAAAATTTAATTGATATTCACGCCCTTTTCATATCCTGTGTTATGACTATAGTTCAATCAGTAATCATGTAATTATCCATGCCGACCAGAGATATAAAAGAATAAACAATCGGGAATCTAGATGTTCGTGCTGTGCTGCGTGAGGCTGGGGTAGAACTAAGTTTATTAAGATAAAGGCGTACCTGGGGTATGCGTGGTAAACAGCCACCCCTTTCTTTGATGCGAGAATGATAGCTTAGCGAAACTTTAATATTTGTTTCACACGACATGCTGCATTTCTCTAGTTTATACCTGTATTTCGTTATTAAAGAATATGCTATTGATTGAGAGATGAAAGAGTATGTTCCAATGAACCAATTTTAACTTTCTATGAGATTGTTAAAGTATTGAATTCTAACCCAATATTGGTTGTGGAGGTTTCATTGAAAATACATGATTTGAAGCCCCCCTGAATTCAAAATATATAGTTTTTAAAATAGGTATTTGAATCTCCGGCATAATCTATTTAAAAAAAGTATCTAATATAGACCGAGTTAACCACAAGCTGGTGGAAAACAAGATCGCAGACGCTCCGCAACACCCTGACACATTACATGCGTACTTTGCTGAAGTACTCACGCGCATTGCTGAAGTACTCACGCGCATTTATCACCTGCGGACCACAGTACGTCACCTCACTGACACCTCAGACAAAACAACGCGCAAACGACGCCGCATAACTTAATTTCAACTTAAGCACCCATGGTGCGCAGTTATCCCAAATAAGTAAACAAATAAACAAACAAATAAACAAACAAATAAACAAATAAATAAACAAATAAATAAACAAATAAATAAACAAACAAATAAATAAACAAACAAATAAATAAACAAACAAATAAATAAACAAACAAATAAATAAACAAACAAATAAACAAACAAACAAATAAATAAATAAATAAATAAATAAATAAATAAATAAATAAATAAATAAATAAATAAATAAATAAATAAATAAATAAATAAATAAATAAATAAATAAATAAATAAATAAATAAATAAATAAATAAATAAATAAATAAATAAATAAATAAATAAATAAATAAATAAATAAATAAATAAATAAATAAATAAATAAATAAATAAATAAATAAATAAATAAATAAATAAATAAATAAATAAATAAATAAATAAATAAATAAATAAATAAATAAATAAATAAATAAATAAATAAATAAATAAATAAATAAATAAATAAATAAATAAATAAATAAATAAATAAATAAATAAATAACTAAATAAATAACAAAATGAATAAATAAATAACTAAATAAATAAATAAATAAATAACTAAATCAATAAATAAATAACAAAATCAATAAATAAATAACTAAATCAATAACTAAATAACTAAATCAATAAATCGCTAAATCAATCAATCAATCAAGCAACAAAGACATAAATAAATACATAAATACATAAATAAATACGTAGATACGTAAACACGTAAATACGTAAATAAATGAATGAATGAATGAATAAACGAATGAATAAACGAATGAATAAATGAATAAATAAATAACCCTGCTCTATCCAATCCCTCCTTCTATTCTCGGCGATCCACCCATGACCTCTGGTCATGGTTGGACCCCCTAACATATCTCCTTTCGCACGTGCCCATCAGACACCTGCATCCCAACACCGATACTAACGGGGCTGCTTCCGTGGAACCCCAACACCTTTCTCTCCTTTTAGTCCCTCCTAAAGCCTCACTATTTGAAAAACATTACATTCAGGATGCCCTTCGTTACCTTTTCACATCTGTATTTATGAGTAGGGAGTGGATTTATAGGTACTAAAAGTGTGTGAATTAGGCAGGCAAAAATGCTCTAAAATGGGCAAAATAGGCACTTAAATGGGCACTAAAATTTGCTCAGTAAACACTTGAAAATACACAATTTTAGTAAAATGGCTCTTAAAATGCACTATAAATGCACTATACAGTCATCGCATACATATTTTGCAACAAATTCGCTAAACACACACTATTTTGCTATTCCCTAGGCGAAATAATTCTATATTTATTCCAAATTTCATAAATGGCTCCACAGCAAGTTAAAATAACAGATATTGTCGAATAAATAAAATGCATATAAATCCACTTCACTAAGTAAGAACCATAACGTGCAGAAAGGTGTGGAGTAATTAACTATGTCAAAAAACAAAAACATGAGTTTGGAGGGGCTTAAGGGTAACAACTGAAATGAAGCTTTTGATAGATTTGTTTCAAATTTATACCATTTATTTTTGTGATCGATCAAAAATGCAATAATACCAAATTTCAGCTTTCTAGTTGCAACAGTTTCTGTAGAATTAACAGTTTATGTCTAAATTACAGGCGGTTTTCAAAATGTTCCACATGTTGTAATTTTAAAAATGAATGCTTGGGGTATAAGCTTCAGTACCCATTTTAACCTATTAATAACCTGTACCCATGTGAAATATTTTTCTTTGCCATATCAACGAAGGGAAAAATAATCATACTTATATAACAATTTTTATTTTCCTAAGCGTTTTCAGTAAGAAGTAACTATTATAATCCTTTTCAATACAAATAACAGTACACTGCTGTACATCTCGTTTACCTCACAAGTCAGAGCATTATTAGCAATTTAAAACCGGTAAGTTCATCCTGAATAGGATAGATTGTACGGGGGATCTGGTACTGCGACCAGACTTGATCTATTATTCCTGTGTCCAAAGTGAAGCATCCCCGGGAGGAAGGATGAAGTTAGAGGAGACAGAGGGTGGCGGACCCAAGAAATCACGATAGTGAAGAGGGCAGGATCCATACATCTGACTAGTAGGGTTAATTGTCAGGCCAGTACAACCGGTATTCGATCCACTGTGGTTCTGAAAATGTCCACCAGGTCGGCCCGAATACCGGAGACCTCCTACCAGAGAAGCAAGTGTTAACCAGGAGTATATCATCCTGCCATGCAGCGCCGAGTCCCCCGCCTGAAAGAGGCCACCAGTTAAGAGATGATGTAAAATGCTAATGGAGATGAAATGGATGTAGAGGAAATGCGGGAGATGTAATTAGAAAAGCCAGCATTCGCCTGCAACTCGGAAAAAAAAAAAAAAAAACAACCGAAAAAACCGACGGGTCATTCGAGTGCGGGCCGAGACGTAACCGTCTGTGCCATTGCGCTCGGTAATCATCATAGAACGGACCTGTGCTTCAGCCTTTAATGAAACACATCCAAGATAAACCGTTAAAAATATGACGTGAGGTGAATGATTCTGCATTGTTTCGCGATGCTCTCAATGTATTGGCATCAAGTAAGCGTTGCTATTTAGTGCTGAACTTTAGATGTGCAGATGTAGCGTCTAACACGTGGCGAGTGGAGTCAGTTCCGTCTTGTTTACAACAGTATTGAGGCAGGCTAAGAAAATGAGCGTTCTGTAGGAGTGTCCTTCCCCGTACACCTCTGCTTTGTGAGAGATAAGCCCCTCACAGCATCAGCATCTAACATTTGGAGACGTTAGGGTCTCCCGGTCTTCGCTTCAACCCCTTCCTCTTAGAGACTAAGCATACATGTGCGCTTAAGTGCCAAGCATAATCATCTTCTGTATTTTATTTTCCACAAAAATATTCTACAGAAGCTTATTTTCTTTATCTCATGTTAGTCGCAACTGACATTCGCAGAAATTGCTAAATGACAGTAAAATCTTTAAAAGTGAATCACCACTTCGTGGATCTACAATTTTATTCCTTTTTACTGAATATTTTTAAAAGCGAATATTTTCCCATTTCGAAAGAATTGCCCTTTTCAGTTCAATGTGAATTTATATAGCATACGCAAATCATACACGGATCTTGAAATACTTCAATGGTTTAGAACACCTTATGTTATATTTACATGGCTTTTCCGATTAATTCAACAAAATATTTTTATAATAGCTTATTCTGTTCTGAGAAATGGGAGTAGAGCTTATCGGTAGTTTGTGGGTTTGATCTGCAAACTGTATCTTTTAGAGCACAGCAGATATTTAAGTCGCAGAGGTTTCAATTAGGGAAATGAAGGGGTATTAAAAGGTTTAAAAAACAAAACTACCTCTTTAAATTAACTTAAAATAATATTTTTCTAAAGGCTGTTATGAAGGAACTGCGGAGAGGCGGAAATACATAGGTGGTCTGATACAAGACATTTTTTTCAGAACTTTTATTTTAATTTTCAGTATTGTCTCCTTGTAACTCGACACACTTCTCCCAGCGATTCTCCCATCTCTGTAACCCGTCCAAATACCTACTCGGCGTTTTTCTCTGCAAAATAATTGTTCACGAAGGTAATTGCCTCTTCATTTCACGAAAATCTCTGTCCTCCGAGCGCAATTTTCAGATGAGGGAACAAATAGAAGTCGCTTGGGGCTAGATTTGGTGAGTAAGGCGGATGATGAAGCAGTTCAAACCGTAATTCGCCATTGCAACCACTGAATTGAAACAGGATTCTCTTTTTTTTTTCTGCAAATGTGGCCGTTTTACGCAAGTTTTGCCTTCAGCTTGTCAAGTAATGATGCGTAGTATGCTCCTGCAATGGCATTTCCCTTTTGAAGATATTTGATTAAAATAACTCCATGACTATCCCAAAAACAGTCGCCCTCACTTTCACAGCCGAAAAAAAATATTTGTTGTGCTTCTTTTTGGAGCTGGTTCCCCCTATGAAGTCCACTGTGTGGACTGTATTTTTATTTCGGTCGTATAATGGTGTATCCAAGTTTCATCTAAAGTAATCAATCGGCGCCAAAACTCGGATTTATTGCTCCTAAACTGCACCAAGAGAGCGTTGGAAATGTTCACTCGAACACGCTTTTGTTCTAACGTGAGCAAACGCGGCACCCAACGCGCGGACTGCTTTCTCATGTCTAAATGTTGATTTAATATGAGACAATCACATTCTTTTTACTTGCTCATAGCCTCTGCTATCTCTCTTTCTTTAATTCGGCGGTCATGTAGCACCATTTGGTGAACTTTGGTGAAGTTTTCGTCGTCGGTAGTTGCAGCTTTTGGACGTCCCGAACGTTCATCGTTTCCCAAGCTCTTACGGCCACGTTTAAATTCAGCTGCCCAAAATTTCAATGTGGTAAATGATGGTGCAGAGTCCCCATACACAGAAGTCAACTCATCTTTGATTTGAGTAGGCGTATTGCCTTTCAAAAACCAAATATTTAATGACATCTTGATACTCGATTTTGTCCATTTTCATAAAACCAATCGCATAACTCACTCATATGACTGTTACATATCAATTGAGCATCCAAAATGGCTGAAACTTTGATGAGTAACTGTTAACAGATTAATTAAAGAAATTCACTAGCTTTTATTTACCAGTGCTGCCATCTTCAGTTGAGGTCGGAAACTTTTCAGACCGCTCTCGCACATACTTGATCGTCAAAGCGAGACAGCTCTACCATCTTCTTGCAGTAGATACAGATGTAACCTGCTGTTCTTTTTAACTAATGGTTTATGTGTGTAGGTAATAAACCCAGCACGTTTTTTTTTTTTTTTCGTAGATTATTTCTGACTTCTTTTCACTGACACCGCCGACAGAGCAACGAGTCTCACCAACTGGCCACATGCCACGAAACCAGTCCGGTCAAAGATTATTCACCTCATATCTTTCATATCTTTATATCATAAACTTAAGTTTTTGGAACATGTGATTATTAGCGTAATTAAACTGATCCAAGATGGCTATTAAAAATGATGGAAAAGAATTGTGTGCTAAGTGAGCATTAAACTTATGCATTATTGTTAAGAAATATGCTACGAATTCAATCGTGCAAACTTGACTAGAGAGAGAGAGAGAGAGAGAGAGAGAGAGAGAGAGAGAGAGAGAGAGAGAGAGAGAGAGAGAGAGAGAGAGAGAGAGAGAGGGGGGGGGGCAGCAGGGCGGCATTGTCATACTTGACAATATTTGGTATGGAACGAACACTCAACTGGGATGATCGGAACTGTTTCTGAATAGCAATATTTTGGCTATGATGTACAAATCAGGACACGTAAAACAACCGAGAAAGGAGAGAGATATCCGTAACCCATCCCGGTGGAGGAGGCCAAGGCTGAATAGTTTTACCACGTCGCATTGTTTACTTCAGAAGGACTCGCTCTCAAGCTTTACGTTAATTACCTACCTATTTACTGCAAAGTCAAAATCGGAGAAGCAGCTGTACACGCAATGCTAACGATACGAAGTTGTGATACGCTGAGACGAGTGGCCCTATCTGGGAGAGAATGGAAGTTCATGCCTAAGCCACTAGATTAGCCCTTCGAAGGTCTTGAGGCCCATTCAAGTTAGAAACAAGAAAGGACTGCTCCTTAATGCAGACAGCTCAGCCAGAGTTACATGTTCTTGTTACCCATAAAATGTTCTTTGTATTCCGGGGAACGTGAAACTGCTGGCGTAGAGGAAATAACAGAAGGAAGAGGAGTAAGAGGGAAACGTAATCTCACTGTGACTCATCCCTCATTTACCGTATTATTCTCCCGGCGTTTCTCATTTCTTTAAAGTATTATCTGTTTTGCAGTTCAACTCCCTGACCTGTTTCGGGCGGATTAACTCCGAAACAGGTCGATATGCTTTGTCACAATTTTCTATTCTTCTCATTCACGGCATGAGCAAAGCTGCTATCTTAAATTAGGTTTTTCGTTCAGTAATAATTTAATCAAGTTGGATGTGAGCTTTGTATCCGCAAAGTCCCTTATTTGGTAGCCGGGGGACGCCCACATTGTCCGTGAGTTTTCATGGTTTCTATAATTTACGTTCTCTTCTCATTTTAGGTGAGCTTCTAGGTCTAGTGGTATGGATAGATGGCGCGGACACCTGCTCAAAGAAAAGCGTACTCTTTTGCTACCAGAGTGCTGTTTAGAACGTGTAGCCCCAGCATTGGAACAGGTTTTTGAGCATCGAATTATTAAAAACTCAGGGCGTCTAGTTGCGGACTGTGGCCTCCAATCGTTACTTCACTTCATACCTTCCTCCTATAGAGCGGTAGCTACAATGGATATGTAAGTCTATGTGTGCGAGTTGCCATCCTCCGTGGTATAAATGTAACCTAATATGCTGAATCAATTTAATACATTATTAGCGAGTAAGAAACATATGATGGCTACTTCCCTCATACCTTTGCATTTGTTTCTTTAAAGGGTACACTCAAACTGTCAGAAATCTATTAAAATGCTAAGATTACAAATAATTAATGACAAAATAAAGTTATTGTTCAAATTTATGACTTTCGCTATTCCATTTACATCAGAACATTTACCTTCTAGGGTAAACTCGTTTAGGTAACGACCCAGTTGCTGTCACCAAATGCACTGTTTATTACTCAGATAGGTTTTAGTACGAAAGTGTGACCGGTGTTTTAGCTTTTTGACGACTACAGATTTTTTATTTTTAGATGCGGTTACAGCTTTCGTTTTATCTTTTTATCTTGGGACGCTTTGTTTTTATTCATTGCATTGTTAGTAGTTTGTTTTATTTTTAGCTGACATTTGAATGGTTTTTAGCGTTACATTTTAACTTCGGGCCCAAATAACCTCGCTGTCGACGGGACCTAAAACACCACATACTCACTCTAGGGTAAACTCAACAGTTTAGCAACCAGCTAACGAAGCTTAAGCTACCGAAGCTCTTACAAACAAAACTATACTGTTTCGTCAAATACAGCACACATTTGTACACTTAGTACAATTTATAGACTGCTTAATAACTTCAGATAGAAGTTAGGTGCCTTTTCCACCTCTTAGGTACCTTTTGACCAAAGTAGACAAAACTCTGGAAACATAGAAAATTGCAGTATACTGAGGATACAATTTAATACGAGTTTGTCAACGATTTTAATTATACATTATTCACTCCGCCCCAAGCGGAAAATTTCTATAACTAAAGGGTTGAAAATAAGGTAGGATGGTTTATCTTGAAACGATTTAAGTAGTTATTTTAAGTTTATTTTTGATTAAAATTAGTAAAATAATTATTATTTAGATATTAAAATTACGCGAGGAAAATTTTATTTAAAAATATTGAAGATGTAGTGCAGAAAAGTTGAAAGATGTTCAGTTGTCGTTATGGCAACGGCAGGACTTTAAACGTTGAGGCAGTTAAAGCCATTTTTTTTTCTGCAAATGGACGTGAAAGTGTGAAGGTGTGTTTTGCGTGTGTATGCATTTCTGCAAAGTTTGTGCTTGCATTGGAAAGTGGAAGGTTGTAAAGGTTTGCGCATGGTAGTATACTATCAACGTATATAAAGCATTGAAAAGTGTAACTAATATTTGGATTAATTAAAATAATAATTTTTATAGAAGGAGGAACTACCATTTTATTTTATTTATAACCAAATTATCACTTCCCATCTGAGACCGCCGCTGAAAATAGCTTATGCGAATACCAGAACAGCCGTGGAACTACTAGAATCCAGCAACTAGATCTTCAACAAGGTTCATCATCTTTTCCTCCACAACTTACTTTCAGCAACTCCAAGTCATTACAATGTATGGCTCAGAATGACGGAATTCAAGGATTTACTTGTAAGAATTTAGTATAAACGTTGCAAGACGTTTCATGTCTAATAATTATTTTGTAGGAAATTTGAGGATTGTGGGATTTGAGGACCCGTCAACAGCTAGGTTATTTGAGCCCAGAGAAATTAAATTATAAATTAAAGGTCGAAAACGTTTCATGTAAAAAGAAATTTTCTATGTGCTCGCATCCCTGGAAAATATTGGACTTAAAACACCAAATTTAATATTTATACAATTTTCAGTTTTTAAGTTTGGAAGGTAGTATGATAAGTAAGAGTTTAAAACGAACATTTTCATTGAAAATAAATTAATAACGATAACAATAAGAAGAAAAGATAAGAAAAATTACGCATATTAATGCTATAATCCTGTTAGGACAACCGGGTAAAGAGATTTGTGATGGGCGACATGGTGCTGGGGTGGGTTTCCTCCGGGATCTTCAGTTTCCCCCGCCATCTCATTCCACCAGTGCTCCATCTTCATCTCATGTATCATCAGTGTCACCGCCTGCGGTGCCGTATGTTGTAAAAGCCGGCGTTAAACACTACACATTTCCAGCTGGGCAAAGAAAGTACATAGAGCAAGACAACCTGGTAATTATCCAGCAGATAAGTGGACCAACCTAAATGGATTATTCAACATCAAAGTTATATCTAAACATTTTATAAACTAACATTCAAAACAAATGACAAGGTATTCACCAAACTCACTTCTTGGTGAATATCAAATTGACCATGGTGCAATTTCTTGCTCCAACCATATGGATATTCGAGTTAGAAGAGTTGCAATCATCGAATAAAATCATTATCTGAGAATAATTAAATTACAACTAAAACCAACGATACTTACCAAAAAGAGCACTTCAATATTGAAGTTTAATATCAGTGACATTCAGTCAGCATTCACAGAGGAATTAGAAAAGAAACAATCACCAAATTGTCAACAATTCAAGAGTAAAATAATTGAAACGTCACATTTGTTAATCCCTCTACAAAAGAAGGAAAAGCAGAAGCATCCTTGGTGGAATGATGTATATGAAAAAGCTGTCGTATCAAGACGTAGATCATACGTAATTAGAATAGTTAAACAAATTACAATACCTTTTTAGTGAACAGAAAGAGGCAGTCAAGTTAATCAGAAAAACAAAGAGGAAGTTTGGAAATATCAGTTATTTGAAATCGAGAAAGAATTCCAAACAGCTAACACATGGAATTTGGATAAAAAGTTTTAGACCGAACTCCTTGAGTATCAGAGCTTCTGTTTTAAAAGAGAAAATGGTCAAGTGGTACTGAAGAATCAGGAAAATTGCAAGGACGTGCTAAATTTTTTGAGAAACTTCTTAACTACGCAATACCAATAAGCAGATTCCCCTCCACAAGTAGAATGAAAACAATATTTATCACCAGTTGAAGAAGAGCTTATTAAACAGATTGAAAAAAAACTTAAAAACAATAAAGCAAAGGCAAGGATGGAATTGCAGCAGTTCTTCAAAGTGGCAGGACCAAACACCATAAAAGAAATCACCAGACTTGTGCAAGAAATCTTGCAAACAGAACAAATAACCCCCCTCCCCCGCTTTATTTGAGTTAACTCTTTCGTTGTGAAATATCCGCAGTCGCTTTTCAAATGTTTCTCGCGATCTCAGAGAAGGAATATGTTAAAACAAGTCACTACATACTGATTTTATGGGTATCGAGTGAGTTTTCTGTATCTCTATTGCACGGAGCACGAAATTTGTAGTTAAAACTATTTATGTAAATGTTTATTTCGATTAATATTAGATAAATAGAAAGAGACAGTAGACAAAGTCATATAAATGTGACAATTTAAGACAATTTAGCCCGAATTTAACTCTCCTCCTACTACTCCTCTTCCTCCTCTCCATGGATTAGACACATTGTTGCGTTCTTCACAGCGAGTCTCTCCATCTCTTATGCGGCCTGCCTACATCTATCCTCTTGTTGGTTTATAATTTAGTTATATTTTCGGAAGTCTATCCTAATCAATCTTTCCACACGTAACAGTCACTTGTTTCTTCGTTTATATATTTCACTTTCAGCTCTGTTCTTATTACATAATTATTTATATGGTCTAGTTTTGTACATCCCTTAGTTCTTCTCAAGAATTTCTTTTCAGATCCTTGTATCTTTCTTTCCATTATCTTTATTATACAGGCTTCACTTCCATGTAAAAGCACTAGCTTTGCCATTGTTTTATAACATTCAATTCTTGTGTTCTTTCTTGTTTTATTTCTGAAAGCGTTGTGTAATATTCCGCATATTGATAGAGATATTAACCTGAAATTGTAGATTTAATTCTTTCTCTGAACCTATTTCAAATCCATGGTATCTGAAGCTTTAGACCTGTCTAAAGACTGATCACCTAATATAATTTTAAATACGTGGGCTCTTCATTAAAGAATGATCATAATTTTTATACGATCATAATTTTTCCCTATAAAATTCAATCCTATTATATTCTGTTAGCTTAATGTGAAACAAACGTGCCTTAAAAGTTTCATTGTTCGTAGTCCTGGTTCCCGTCTGTGAGAACATGGCAAGTTCAGACATGTTCAGTATCGTCTACCGCTGCAATAGAGGTAACACGCGAGGAACAATATGCGGCTTTGAAATTCTGCTTTCGTCTCAACAAATCTTTAGCTGAGGCCTATGAAATGTTACAGGACGCCTATGGGGAGCCTGTTCTTCCCTACAGCAAAGCTCAAAGGTGGTTTAAAATGTTTAAAAAGAGGAGACAATCAATTTCAAAGGAAGGTGGACCCGGTGCTCCAGTTACTGCTCTTACGGAAGAAAACATCAACACTGCTGCTGCCATTGTGAGAGAGCATCGACGATTTACCCTAAGATCACTTTCTGAATTACTAAACATTTCATTGGGTACCAACCACACATTGGTGACAGAAACATTACACATGAGACGTGTTTGTGCGCGATGGGTTCCCAGACTGTTGATTCCCGAACAAAAGGACATCCTCATGCAGTTCTGCATGCAGTTAAAGTTAATGTTAGAGGATGATCCGTAGTTTCTTTCAAATGTAATCACTGCTGATGGAACTTGGCTACATCATTTTGATCCTGAGAGCAAAAAGCAAAGGCCAGTGTGGAAATCTCCTTCATTACTAACCCCAAAAAATGCAAAAGTGGTTGTTTCTGCTGGGAAAGTTATGGTCATCTCATTCTTTGATATTCATGGAATGATTTATCAGCCTGTTGTACCTGCACACACATCAGTAACTGGACAATACTACAGGGATGTCCTCTTGCAGGTTCATATCTGGCGCAAAAGACGTCATTTCTGTAGAGCAGGCTGGATGCTGCACCACGACAACGCGCGGCCGCATACTGCCAATGTTGTTGCTGAATATCTTGCAAAAATTAACGTGAAGTGCATCCCTCACCCTCTTTATAGTCCGGATTTAGACCCATGTGGGTTTTTTCTATTCCCTAACTTGAAGAAACGCCTTAGAGGGAGGCATTATCCATAATCAGAAGCAGTGGTGAAGGCTGCGGAGGCAATTTTGAAGGATGTTTCAAAAATGGTTTCCAGCATGTCTTTGGAGACAGGCAGAAACGCTGAGACAAGTGCATCGCATTCAGGGGAGACTATTTCGAGAAGGACCATCAAAAGTATGGGCATGAATAAAGGTACGTTGTCAAAAAAATTTATAATTCTTTATTGAGCAGCCCACGTATTATTTCTTGCTTACCTCAAAAAAGTCAGTATCTTTGGTTTTTTTTATAAATATTAAAACCATATTTTTTACACATTAAGGTTAGTTGATACACAGCACGATGTAAATCATCTTCACTTTTCGTATTGATACTATATCGTCTGCATATAATAATGCCTTTATCACTAATTGATTATTTAATGTAATTACTTTGTTAAAATGTGCTTCCATGTTTGAAAAATGCCATTAATATTAAATAAAGCGGGCAATAATACACACCCTAGTGTGATTCATTCTGTATATATGTAGTTAATAGTACATTGATTTCTACTTTCTCTGTCAGCTTTTGCATCTTGAAACAAAAGAGTATACCAGTTTCAGAGCACGAACATTTGATTCCGAGAGGACATATAAACCTATTTTCTACTGAAGGAAAGTGTCCTCTTTAATAAAGCAAAACTATCCTTCCAGAGTTAAAAATGATATGCGGAGAGTTGCAGGTTACATCGACCTGTGCTTCTAAGTTGTTCTTAAAGTTTTAATGGCATTTCGTATACCCGCTCAGACTCGCCGTGTAGGTAGTCTTTCCCGCAGCACACCTACGTAAAAGAAGCTTCATATCTCTTAAGGCAACCCGATGTAAATCCTCTGTAGCCAGGAATTTGTGCACCCGATGACAATTTTTTTTTACACCAGGAAAGGTAACTACTAACGAGTTTTAAATACTGCAGAGTATTAATACAGACTATATAAATTATTTTTATCTTTTATATTGCATCAAGCGTCAATGTTTAGCTTTATAGGGCATTTTTGGCAGGTAGAGAAGTACTGAATAACCCCGAAAAATGAGTAGGTGTTTGCGTATCTGTGAGAAAGAGCGGGTAATTACTTTTTGAATGTGTTTACTACGTTTCTTCATTTCTCGTCTGTTACCTACATCTAAAATATATATCTCGCATGTGCAAGGTGGAACTTAATCCCCGGATCCCCTACGCCACAAAACAATTCAAGCATCTTTAACTATATTACTTAAAATATACTTACAGAGAACAATATTGTATTTGATAAGGAAATGTTTGGAATAGAGATACTTGCTGTCAGTGGAGCAATGTATTCAACCTTGTTTGAGGACACCACCTGGTTAGGGTATGTGGCAAGGTACCTGCCTAATATTCCAGAGGTTTCAAGTTCGAATCTGGATCAAGGCGATTTATCTGAATAACAGTTTTCTCTGATCGTCAAATTTGAATACAGGGCAACCCAATGCTCAAATGAGCTGGGGTCTAGAGAGTTGAATTTTATCCATTTTGTTCATCGTCCGATATGAAGGACGTTAAAGAAGGGACGAGGTATTTATTACAAGGATGGAATATATACTGAGAACAGTGGCAAGAATACGAAAAATTAAGTGTTTTACGCGTGGAACACAGACAATAAATTTATAAAGTCAAAAGAGGTTTCATAAACGACTGAGAAGAATTTGAGAACCTGAGAATTAGACTTTAAAGGAGATTGAGTGACTTAAAGAATATATGCGTACTTTTAGTTCAGCTGGTTTGGTTACATTTTAGTTTTTATTTCTGTAGGGACCCTGCCCTCGGTAGTCTCGTGGATATTTTGGTTGGCCGCCCTCTGTCTCCTTCACCTCATCCTTCCTCTTGGGGGTGCCCCCACTAGGAACAATGGGCCCAGCATGTTGGCCTACATACCGAAACCCTTCCGTAATGGAATTCAAATCCTAATCCTATATTTTAGTTACATAAGACACTGTTTAACATGGCTTGGTTAGTTCTAATTATTGAGAAGCAATGTCATATTTGTTTAAATTTATAAATCAAATAAATGTTTAATATTGAGGGTTTGTTGAGGGTTTATTTTTTTTAATTTACGTCCTCCAACGTTACCCGACATTTGTCTTTCAAGATAAGGGAAAACCCCGGAAAAACCTTATCCAGGTAACTCATGACTCAGATTCGAACTTGGGACCTCTTGAACTTGAGGCAAACACGCTACCATCTACGCTACCGAGGCGGGCGTTGAGTTTCTTCAGGAACTTCCTGAATTGCTGTTATGTGCCATTATGTGTACTTCTTTAAACGTCTTTCCCCAACTGACTGCCACGTTTTGCAAGTGCTGCCTCCATTCTAATTATAGTCTTCCTACTCCGTGCTATAGTACAATTATTTTGAGGTGGCAGCTGAGTAAAGATGCACAATAAAGAATTAAGTCATTTACCACACCTGGAAGGAGAGTGAGAATTATTTCTGCATGTGGAGCCTTTGAAAATGCATGCATCAACTGCCCCACATGTAGAAATCATCGTCACTCTCCTTTGAGGTGTGGTAATACACTATTTCATTTAGTGTGCATCTTTACTCAGCTGCCAGCTTAAGGTATTCCGACTGTACTCGGTTCATGGCACTCGCTTCAGTGACAGGATTAGCTGGTTATCGCAGTAGGCTGTCGAAGGGACTTGCTCTCGATATCTAAATTTGTGAATGTGACTGATATTAACCGGTTAGTTATCTTTAGATGTAGTTGTTTCTCATAGAACTTATTGTTCTTACAATATGACTGTGTGTGTATATACACACGTATACACACGCATACCACACATATATACACATATATGTAGGTGAGTAACTGAAAACTACAAGGTCTGACTATAAAACTTTACTAGAAGGTTAAAATTAACATATTAAAAGAAATTGCTCTCTGCTCGTATATTGAAATACAATTGGTGTACGAGGCGTGTCCGTAAAATAAGGTCTCCAAGGCGCTGGAGCCGTGAGGAACGCCATCACGCCTGTAGCTTGGTTTCACTCCCTCAAATTCCCACAACAACGAACCGGTTGCAACTATTAGTCCTGGCTGGGCAGCAGTTTGCGTTGGAGCTTCCCATCACTTCCACCAACAAGTGCGAGTTGCGTGCAGTCATCTGTTTTTTTGAGTGCCAAGGGCACTAGCCCCACCGAAATACATCGTCAGTTATGCGGAGTCTATGGGCAACAGTGTACGAACGTCAAAAACGTGCGAAAGTTGGTCAGAGAGTTCAAAGACGGACGTACAGACGTCCATGACGAACAGCGTTCTCGTCGGCCTTCGGTTTCAGCCGAAACAATTGCAAAAGTGGAGCAAGAAATGCTTAAAGATCGGCGTGTGACAGTTCGCGAGCTGTACGAACTTATCCCTGCGATTGACAAGATTTTTACCGAACATTTGAATTATCGCAAGGTGTGTGCGAGGTGGGTCCCCAAAATGCTCACCGAAGACCATAAACGACAACGTGTTGAAGCGGCCTGCATATTCCTGGAGACTATGCAGAACAGGGCGAGGAAATATTGTATTCAGTTGTCACTGGCGATGAAACCTAGATGCACTACACAACACCAGAAACTAAGGAACATTCTCGCCAGTGACGGCATTCGAATTCGCCGAAGCCGTGATAGTTCAGACATTTTCTGCCAGCAAAGTGATGACCAGTGTGTTCTGGGACAGAAAAAGTGTATTGTTGTGAGAGTTTATGCCTACCGGCACAACAATAAACGCCCCTAGCTACTGTGAGACTAAAAAATTGCCTCGTGCCATTCAAAATCGAAGGAGGGGAATACTGACGAAGGGAGTGATTTTTCATCACAACAACGCTCGTCCGTATACTGCACATGTATCGGCTGGTCTCCTGGCCCAGTTCGAATGGGACATCCTCACCCACCCCCGCTATAGTCCAGACTTAGCACCTAGTGATTATCATCTCTTTCCTGAGTTGGTAGTCATAACTGGGTGGAACACTTTTCCAGACCGACGATGATTTGAGAAACGAGGTTGAGCGCTACCTGCGCAACTTGGCGGGAGGGTGTTATGACAAGGGTATACAAAAACTGCCATAGCGCATACAAAAGTGCATCGATCGGAATGGTGACTACGTTGAAAAATAGATGTATCTTCCGCCTTTCCATCAACTTAACATTCATTGACAATAAACTTGCTTTCTATATCAAATAAAATTGGGAACCTTATTTTATAGACACGCCTCGTATACTGAGGTGATCCCGTTAACTCTAGCTAACAGATTATGCTAATTTTGATATTGACCTTTTAGGCATACTGTAAATTCTAAATGAGCTTTTTAATTTCGGTGCTGTTCAAATGCACAGGTTTGATCCCCCCTGATTCCATTCCTCACTTTTCATTAAATGCATGTGAACTATTCTGACGTTGGACGCTTCATAATAGGAATAGACATTTGAGCATCGACGCCAACCAAGTATATACATATACTAGCTGAGCCGGGAAACATTTTACCAACTATAAAGTTTGTCTGAACTTATCCATATAAAGAAAATAAATTCGGCATAGTTAGTTATTTATTCTGCAATTGGGGGTGAAGTTAAAATACAACACAGTCACAAAGATGTTAATTAATGTAAAGCTTTCTGATAAACAGTATTTTTGTCCTTTTTGTGATGCGTAAATATATAAAGATGATGATATTCCAAAGCGCAAACACGCGATGTATATTTATTTTATTCCATTTATACCCCACCTTTAACTACAATGGTCATATGGGCAGCTGTTCTGCTTTGGAACATATTGAAGGTGTTAACTCGTATTCGTTGGGTTTTAATCATTAGATCCAGTACACATTCGCACTCTCATTCATACTTCCAGGCTCTGAGGAAGAAGAGAGATTATCTTTATCGGAGAAAAATCTCCATCCCACCACAAAGAATCGAACCAGGGACACCTAGCACGTCAGGCAGGCGCTCTACCGACTGAGTTACGGGGCCAACCTACGTATAATTGTTCATGAGAGAAACAGGGAGCTCCAAGTTAATTCCGCAAATTTCCAACGACTGCCCTTGCAATTTATTTATGGCCATTGTAAAGGCCAAAGGCACGGAACACTGTAGACGCTTAAAATCAAAATGTAAATACGTTGGAGACATTGGAATACGCCGTATCAAGATATCCTCTCCTTTGTACTTCCCTTTGACGATTGTTGCCTCGATGGCGTTATTCATTTTCGTTTTTCACAATTAGTCTGTTCCATTGCACAGTCGTGGTTGGTTAGTGTTACGCGGTATGATCACAACTGATCCTACTTTTAATTTTATATTGTAGGGTGGAGTCCAGGTAATTCTAATGATTTTAAAATAGTGTGATATTTGATCACGTGATCCTGATTTATAACTATGTTAACTGTTTTGTACGAAAACAACTGCTCCGGAAGAAACAGACACTCTAGAACGCAATTCTGACATACCAACACGACTGTTAGCATTACCTGCGTCTTGCTGCTCATCAGTGTGGTCAGCACATGACGTAGCTCGTCACACACACAAAGTCAGGTCTTCGGCATAGTAAAAAAGGTTCAGCGAACTTCACAAAGTCACAAGGAATTCAATTAATTTTGTATCAATTCAATTCACATTCACGAATTCACAAACACAAATTATAAAGAAGGATCCAAGGATTCAGCAATATTTAACAATTGTCTGTGGACACATATTTATAGTGTTACAGTGCGTCCAGAAATTTTGTGTCTTATCTTTGGAAGGTATAGTATCATTCTGCATAAAAATATGTCAGTCTTGATAACAAACGATAAACGTTATGTAATAAAATATGGTAGGTAAGTGAAATAATTTTGGAGACTTTGGCAAAGAGTGCAGTTAATAGCCCGGTCCGTTATAACTTCAAGCTTTTTCTCACCTTTAAACCTTCCTTAGACTTATACAAATATCTCAAAACCAAAATTAGGCAAAACGGTTCTCGAGTTCTCGAGCTTTTGTAAGACTAACAATTGTCAATTCAATAGACGGTGTTCATTTGTATCTCTAACCTTACCACGCAAAATTTGAAGTCCATCAAGTTTATATACGATTCCCCTAGCGGCTTGCGATCGTATTAGATGTGTTGACATTAGCTTTGAGGCCTCCCTCTACCGGCAGGTAAATATACTATTTGAGAGGTGGGTCTGCCCGATTAATATAAAGTTGCGTATTTTCGCCTGGTGCCTAGATACGATAACTGTATTCAGAAAGCTATATACTGCAATGCAGTGCACTGCAAAGCTAATTATACAGTCATAAAATTATACCTGATAAGTCAATGAACACTTATTTCGCAATGAATATCTGTTTTTTTGTTATAGTAAACATATATGGATATTGTAAGCCTGTTACATAAAATAGAAAATAATTGAGATCAAATTGAAATATTTCTATCACCCACAGTTTCCTCACAGTGCAATTTCATTAAAAACCACAAAATTATCAGAACGTGCTAGGAATGAAAAATAAATTAGTGTTACAATATGTACATAGCTTTTATCCAAGTCTAAACAAGAAAATATCTCTAGCACATATTCTTATGTGTCCATTTTCTTATATATTCTTTCTCATCCACTTAAACTGTCTGTATTGCGAGAAGGCATGCCTGAGGTCTTTCTGTCATATCATTGTTTATTGCTTCTTGGTTGGCACTAGTCACTTTATAGCGTCCAGTGTCTCGCTTTTGCGAGTAACTGATCCTGTATCTTGGAAATGTTTGATGCATCTATTGGTTTTAAAGACATAAGAATACCAACATTAATAGACATTTTAATTAAGCGTGAGAATGACAAAACATTTATATCGTATACTGATAAAACGTAAGACGCTTATGTTGGAAACAAAAGTACGACGGCTGTTCAATAAAGAATGATCACAATTTTTTTGACAACGTATCTTTACTCATCCTCATAATTTTGATGGTTCTCCACAAAATAGTCTTCCCTGAATGCAATGATCTTGTCGCAGCGTTTCTGCCAGTCCTCAAAGACATGCTGGAAACCATTTTTTGAGAAATCCTTCAAAATCGCCTCCGCAGCCTTCACCACCGCTTCTGATGATGAATAATGCCCCTTCAAGTTAGGGAATACAAAAAGGTCAATTGGGACTAAATCCGGACTGTATGGAGGGTGAGGGATGCACTTCACGTTAATTTTTGCCAGATATTCAGCAACAACATTGGCAATATGCGGCCGCGCATTATCGTGGTGCAGCATCCAGCCTGCTTCACGGAAACGTGGTCTTTTGCGCCTGATATGGAATTTCAATAGTATTGTCCAGTTACTGATGTGTGTGCAGGTACAACATGCTGATAAACCATTCCTTGAATATAAAAGAATGATAACTTTCCCAGCAAAAGCAACCACTTTTGCTTTTTCGCGGGGTTTGTAATGAAGGAGATTTCCACATTGAGCTTTGCTGTTTGCTCTCAGGATCAAAATGATGTAGTCAAGTTTCATCAGCAGTGATTACGTTTGAAAGAAACTCCGGATCTTCCTCTAACATCAACTTTAACTGCATGTTACCTCCATTGCAGCGGTAGGCGATACTGAACATGTCTGAACTTACCTGGTTCTCACAGGCGGAAACCAGGAGTACCGACAATGAAACTACTACGGCGTGTTTGTGTCACATTAAGCTAACAGAATATAATAAGACTGAATTTTAGTCCGAAAAATAATGACCGTAAAAAAATATGACCATTCTTTGTTGAACAGCCCTCGTATGTCAGTTTGGCGGTACCTGGATTCTTTTGACAACATTACGCTCCGAGTGACTTGTCTGAATGCTGGATAGCTTTGTATAAACGCCTCTAATCAGTGGTTTATTATGTTTATATGTCGCACCAATTTTAATGCTGGTACGAAAGTAGCGTGTAGATGCGATGTTCTTTATTCACATCCAGGGGAAGCTGATTGTATTAGCTACCAGCGCAACCACACTCAGAGCACTTAAATTTGCTTTCTGCTCCGCAAAAATTTGCGCTTCTCCTCCGTGGAGGGCGCTATGCTTTTAAGATGGATCACCAGTCAACTATGACGTCATTCTTGCTCAATCGGAGGGCGGGAAATAACGAATAAAATGAGAGAGAGAGAGAGAGAGAGAGAGAGAGAGAGAGAGAGAGAGAGAGAGAGAGAGAGAGAGAGAGAGAGAGAGAGAGAGAGAGAGAGAGAGAGAGGGAAGGACAGAGAAAGTGAGAGGGGAAATGTAAGAAGGTGCATTACTTGGAAATACTTGGATGCATAGCAAAAGAAGTGGAGAAGGAACAATGGAATAACAGGGATGGTTTGTAAAGAATAATAAATATTCAGTAAAATAAAAACGAGTAACCATTCTAATTCTGTATACAAATAGAGTTCGCATAACATGTGACCAGATGGTAAATAATTTTAATACTATCCATCCCTGCCAAAATAATCGAGATTATCCATACTTAAATTAATTTAAGGACTTTCACCCTATTGCGAATAATTGTGTTCTGTATGACTAACACATCCTTGTCTCTGAGAACAGCACATTTGAAGTGATGAGTTGAAGTGGTTTGGGTTTCTCTATATTCGATGTCTGAGGTAGCCAGTTAACGCCTCCCTTGTGAGTCAGTTAGGAATCACCACAGCTGTAGTTCTAACCGAAGAACCACCTACCCCTCAGAGGATGTTGGTGGCGTAACGAATGATGGGACCAAATGGATCTGGTAATTGTTCCCTGGCAAGTTTCAGCAATCGATAGGGCAGTGGGAGGAGAGATTGGGCATAATCCCATCGGTAATTTAGTCGATAGAGATTCGAAATCATAGCAGCCGCGTATTTGGAATACCAGATCCCTGATTTCCGCATATGGATACCCTCATTCCATATGTCACGGGCAGATATCAGAGGGAAATTTTGCGTCTCTTGTCTTTTTATAACTCGAGCTGGTTTTATGGCTTATTTCAGCGATTTATCTGACCCTAATATATTACGGATCTCACCACTTTTTATTTTGCAGAGGCTAAGCCTCATCCATGTTCGGAGGTAGATATCAACAGCACTCTAGCTAATCAAATAACTAATTAATTACATGAATTCGATTGAAGGATACCTGTAAGCTTAGGTGCCTCCAGCATTTCATGTTTAATCTTGTTTCTAAGATTTCTTCATATATCATTCCTTCCAATGCTTCTTTAATCAACGAGTTTCTTTTCAGTCGTTATTTCTTCAAATTTCTTTCCTCTCACATATAATTTTCAATACTCCTTTTCTTTCGTCCGCAATAAATATAACACAGATTACCAAACTGGAAATATTTATTACTTACTTTGTTCGACAGTCACACTTCAAATACTTTCAAGGTCTTTCCTCACTTAATCGCAGCATCAAACTTTGCACACTATATATACACATATGTACGCTCTCGGGCTTTACTAGTCTCTGGGCTTCAAATTATGTCGACTTACATGTTCATCTTTCATTGTTCAGACTGAAAAGATTACGTATAATAGCGCTTCAGAACGCTAAAAAAAAATTTATTGTGTGGCACTACTAGGACTTTCTCTAGTCTTGTACAAATTATTCTATGTCTACTTCACGATAATCGAGGAAAACATTTGAAGTAGACTTATATATTTACTTATAGTTACAAAGGAATTTTGGAAGCAGTAACCCTTAATCAATAGTTAAATATTGAAAGAACTGGTTGTTATGCAATAGATTTGGAATTCTGTCCTGTTTGCATGAGCAGAGAGAGATAGAGAGCAATAACGACTTCCTCTAACCGAGCGGGATGGCTCAGCGTTTTCCTCTGGGGCCCGCATTCGGAAGGACCGGGTTCGATTCCCGTGACCGACGTACCTGAACCATGGGCTCTTTCACTTCTTTTTCCGTATCACCAGAATGCTGGGTAGGTTAATTACACCTACCGAAATTTCCTATCCCATTATCATTTCACAGCATCTCTCATCTGGCGGTCTCTTTCACGATAGAGGTGTCCTAGGTGCATGGCGAAATGACATGCTACGGTAAACACTCTTAAATTTTTAATGAGGAATTAATCCATTCAGAATTAATCCTTTTAAATAGAACTCACATAAAATATTAGCAAAATTTTTAGCAAAAAGATTAAATATAATAACCGAATTACTACTCAATAATGAACAACACGGATTCAGGCAAGGCAGATCCTGTGCTCATTGCGTTTTAACAATAAAAAAATAATACAGAAGAGAAGAGAATTTAATTTATAGACCCATATATTATTTGTTGATTACGTAAAATCACTTGACAAAGTTATACGGCAAAAGCTATGGGATATAATGACTGAAAACGGATATCCTCAGCATTTAATTTTAATGATAAAGAAAATGTACGAAAGGACTTGTATTAGCATGGATATTGGTTTTAAGACAAAAACTATCAACCTAGGTGTAAGGCAGGGCTGCCCAATGTCTCCAAATTTTTAATATTTATATCGACGCAGCAGTTGCCGAATGGCAAGCTCAGTTGAAAGTAGATTTTAAGTTAGGTCGTACAATCTTAAATATAGTCCTGTTTGTAGATGATCAGGTCATTCTGGCAGATACTAAATACAGATTACAAATAGTTTTGTACCAACTCCACAAAACAATGTCAAAGTATAATTTTATCATTTCAGCAGAGAAAGCGAAAGTGATGGCTTTTATTGGCACATACCCAACACGGTCCAAAATGCTTCTCAAAAACAAAATATTAGAACAAGTTAAACATTTTAATTACTTATAATGTGATATTTTCTATGAATGTGACAGATTTAAAACAAAATATCTACAAATTTCAAAACATATGTTGCACTATAAAACGAACATTGAAAAACAAAAGAAGAAGATATACCATATTAAAGTTTTATACAACTATTGCAGTGCCTTTTACATCTTATGGAGCCGAGACCTGAACCTTAAACAGAACTGATAAAAGAATAATTGAAACGGCTGAAATGAAATTTTTGAGGTACGTAGCTGGCTGTAGTCTTAACGATCACATTAAAAGTGAAACAATAAGAAAACAACTAAAAATATTTACTTCAAAAGACAAACTCGGGGAGTACAAACTGAAATGGCAAGATCATCTCTCTCGAATGCCAAAAGAAAGACACACCAAACAGGCCTTGCAGTATAAACCAGTTGGTATTAGAGATGTTGGAAGACCACGGAGACGCTGGGAAGATCCCTTCTAAGCCGAAACAGGCCGATCTGGCCTATCTTGAAGGATGATGATGAAATAGAACTGCTGTATATGGATGCTTTAATTCACTAGAATGAATTGAAAAAAATTCAATACCACGGCCGGGATTTGAACCACGGATCTCCTTTGTTTCCGTCCAGTCGCTCGCACCCCTTCAGTTACCATGGCCAATATGCCCACGCGACATTAAACTCTACAATTGACTCATATTTTCCCGGTAAACCACTTACAGTACTCATATTAGAGATAGAAATGTATTCGTTAATAGCACATGCTCGTTTGGTTAATAATACTTGTGTTTTAATTACTGCTTTTTTTTTTTTTTTTTTTTTTTTTTTTGCAATTTACGTCCTCCAACGTTGTCATATCGGACGGTGAATGAAATGGGTGAAGTGATGCCCAAATGTATCTAGAGTCTATAAGCTTAGAGCTACCCGACATTTGTCTTTAAGGATAAGGGAAAACCCCGGAAAAACCTTATCGAGGTAACTTACCCTCACCGAGATTCCAACTCGGGACCTCTTTAACGTACGGCAGACACGCTACCATCTACGCTACCGAGGCGGGGTCTACTACCACAGTGAGGCACATCTTTCAGTCCATTAAAAATTCGATATGAAGATTTCATCGAAAGTGCGTTTTCAAAATAGTTTTAGAAGATCGTTGTTAATGTGTGTATGTGTATGTGTGTGCGTGTGTGTTCGTGTGTGTGTTTTCACAAGATAAAGTGTAACAAGCACGAAAATAATCTTTAGTACCAAACTTGGCATTTAAAGTTCATCTTCCCAGGACGAAACACCATGATTTTGGACTATCCTTTACAGGGAAGAGGTTTTCCTTTTTTTTTATGATCCTAATGATTTTAATTAACCCACACGTGTTCAATGTATTTTAATGCCAAATGAAAGGTTTAAGTCGAATTTTATGATAATGCTTTCAGAAGTCCAATGGATACAGTTGTATATTTATAAACCCTATATACACAAAATATTATAACATAAAACCTATGATCTCGTTAAAGCAAAAAAAAAAAAAAAAAAAAAAAAAAAGGAGAAGAAGACATTAATCACGGTAACATTTCCTCTCCATTACCGCGTATAATGGAGAATCAATTATGCATTAGAAGCTGTCCAGTGGCTACCTCAGTTCTAGTATACGCATTGTTTTATTTTTGTCTCAAATGTCAACATCGTCCGTTTGTGCTCATCACTTTCAGCTGGCTCTTCTGAAAAGCACTTCCAAGGAAATTGAAATAAAACAAAAATAGACACAACTGAAATTTCATTTATTGGTTCTGCTTCATGAAGCATAAACATGAACGTCATCAGCAACAGATGAGAGAAAGGAAAAAATATAAATTGGGAAGTTTCCCAAATAAGATTATTTTCAGAGTTATCTCTTAGTGGGCAAGGAAGGAGTTAAGACGCAAGTGGAAGTAGCAGAAGGGGTAACAAGCCGACGGAAACAGATGAATAGGTCATTTACAAGGAGGGCGAGAACCCCAATCCAAGTGAGCACCTCAAAGGAAAGTTTGCTCAAGTCTCAGTGGATGGCACTGATTGAGATTGCGGGTCAATGAATGAACTTAATGGCTTCAGGCTTTTGTCTAAGTCCAAGAATATCACTGCCCACTTTCCTAAACGCTCGTAGTTTTTAAACAGTTACAATTTGTCTCTAAAGCATCATTAACATCATAATTAAAACGTAGGGCCTACATATTTAAAAAGTGAATTATAAGGAATGCACTGAAACACACTGAAAGCTCTAGTGTAGATTATATAGAACGTTAAAGCATATAGACTTTAACACAGATCTGCAGCCATTGCAGGAATATACTAATTCGGTTAAGTAAAGCTTTTCCTAGTTTACTTTTACATTTTGGTAACCTTGTTATGATTTGGAGGGTTAAACATTCATAAATCTAAAAGGGAACCGAAATTCTCTCAAGGTGAAATACGAGGGCTGTTCAATAAAGAATGATCACAATTTGTTTTACAACGTAACTTTACTCATCCTCATAATTTTCATGGTCCTCAAAATAGTCTCCCCTGAATGCGATGCACTTGTCCCAACGTTTCTGCCAGTCTTCGAAGACATGCTGGAAACCATTTTGTGAGAGATCCTTCAAAATCACCTTCGCAGCCTTCACCACTGCCACTGATGATGTATAATGCCTCCCACGAAGGCATTTCTTCAAGTTAGGGAATAGAAAAAGGTCACAGGGGCTAAATCCGGACTATAGGGAGGGTGAGGGATGCACTTCACATTGATTCTTGCAAGATACTCAGCAACCACATTGGCAATATGCGGCCGCGCATTATCGTGGTGCACCATCAAGCCTGCTTCACGGAAATGTGGTCCTTTGCGCCTGATATGGACCTGCAATATTTTCATGACATCTCTGTAGTATTGTTCAGTTACTGATGTGTGCGCAGGTACAACATGCTGATAAACCATTCCATGAATATCAAAGAATGAGATGACCATAACTTTCCCAGCAGAAGCAACCACTTTTGCTTTTTTTTGGGGGGGGGGGTTGGTGATGAAGGAGGTTTCCACACTGAGCTTTGCTGTTTGCTCTCAGGATCAAAATGATGTAGGCAAGTTCCATCAGCAGTGATTGCGTTTGAAAGAAACTCCGGATCTTCCTCTAACATCAACTTTAACTGCATGCAGACCTGCATGCAAATATCTTTTTGTTCGGCAATCAACAGTCTTGGAACCCATCGCGCACAAACACGTCTCATGTGCGATGTTTCTGTCACCAACGTGTGAGCACCCAATAAAATGTTCACTATTTCAGAAAGTGATCTTAAGGTAATTCGTCGATCCTCTCTCACAATGGCAGCAGCGGTATTGATGTTTTCTTCCGTAAGAGCAGTAACTGGAGCACCGGGTCCACCTTCCTTTGAAATTGATTGTCTCCCTTCTTTAAAAATTTTTAACCACCCTTGAGATGTGCTGTAGAGAAGAACAGACTCTCCATAGGTCTCCTGTAACATTGTATAGGCCTCAGCTGAAGATCAGTTGAGAATTTAAAAGCTGCATATTTTTCCTCGCGTTTTACCTCCATTGCAGCGGTAGGCGATACTGAACATGTCTGAACTTGCTGGTTCTCACAGGCGGAAACCAGGAGTACTAACAATGAAACTACTTCGGCGTGTTTGTTCCACATTAAGGTAACAGAATATAATAAGATTGAATTTTAGTGCGAAAAATTATGACTGTAAAAATAAAAAAAGTATGATCATTCATTATTGTTATTGAACAGCCCTCGTATTATATGAATAGTTAACACGTAGATATCATTTGACTTCTCGTCTTCATTGTCACTTAACAAAGCCCCAAATTACTTTTAGATTTGCCACCAGATCCACTAGTTCAACGCCTGAATTAATGTTTATTGAACCATTTTTGTATGATTTCTTTTATTTCTAGAAAAAGGCGACTTTTATTAAAATACTACCTATTTTCCACACACTTACTGAAAAGTAAAACTTTTATCTTGAATTTTCTGTGAAGAGCCTGTAAAATGTTGTTCATAAACAATCACTTTTATACAACTGGTAAAAGATATGTTTGGTCACAAACAATGTCACATTAATCTATGCAATTTAAATAAATTTTAATGGAGTGATATATTGTCTGTAATAATTCCAATCTTAGAATAGTTTTCTGAAGTGCTAAGTCGCTTTTCATGTTTTTTCTTGTGGCCATGCCAAGTTTTTGGAATTTCTAAGCCACGACAGAGTAGCTGGTCCCTTTTGCACGTGAATACACTTTACCTATTGCATCCTACAACGAAATCTCCATGAGTTGAAACTTTATCGCGACAAACAGGAATCAGATAAAATAATAAGTCTTTGTATGAGTATTTTATAGAAGGATGGAAAGAGAAAGTCAGTGGTACAACACAAGTTTTTTCCTACTGAATTTCATTAAAATTTAACACTTAGTTCAAATGAACCCCGTTTAGTAATAAAAAGATACTAGTGCACGATTTATTTCCAAGCATTAAGGAGAGGCTAAAATTGGAACATATAAAACCAAGAAATGGATTTTTTCATTTTGTTACAGAACATGGTACATATAATGTACATTTAAAAAGAATAGGGAAGAAGAACTCAGATTTGTGTGAGCAATGTAGCTGTTTAGATTCGCCTGAACATGTTATTTTTGAGTGCAATAAGTATAGTGAACTAGTAGAAGAGGTCGAAGGAAACTTCAAGAAACATATTTATGGAAACTCTTAAGAGATACAGAATATTATGTACATTTAGAGAATATGTCTCAGATAGTATCCGTTAAGGCGGTAGAGGGATATATGCCCCGCGACAAAATATTTCAAGAAAGAAATGTAAGAACATTTCAATCTGTGAGAAAAGAATTTTACTTAAGAGATCGTAAGAGGAAAATAGGACATAGAGGAACTGAAAATACAGATTACCACACTTGAAGACCTAATTTAAGATGCACAGCCGATAAATAGAATACGACAATTATGGATATCAGAAAGAAGAGTAGAAACCACAGACAAAAAGAGAATACCAGGAGAGAGAAGATATATATGGAGAGTAACAGAGCGGACAGATACAACTGATTATGCAGAAGCGGAAAGATGACTACCCGGATATCTGGAACTGACGAACCAGCTCCATCTACTGATGCCAGTCACTTTAGGAGATGGATACCAGTTGCAGAAGATAAAATTTTAAAATTGTAGGAAACAGTCTTTCGTAGTTTGTAATAAAAATTAAAGTTGTAGATGAATAAATTTTTAAGTTTACTGGAATCCAGTAATCCCTAGTTTCTTCTTCCTCTTTTTCTTCCTCTTCCTCTTCTTCCTCTTCCTCTTCCTCCTCTTCCTCTTCCTCTTCCTCCTCTTCCTCTTCTTCCTCTTCCTCTTCTTCCTCTTCTTCCTCTTCCTCTTCTTCTTCTTCCTCTTCTTCCTCTTCCTCCTCTTCCTCTTCCTCTTCCTCTTCCTCTTCTTCCTCTTCCTCCTCTTCCTCTTCTTCCTCTTCCTCTTCTTCCTCTTCCTCTTCTTCCTCTTCCTCTTCTTCCTCTTCTTCCTCTTCTTCCTTTCCTCCTCTTCCTTTCCTCTTCTTCCTCTTCTTCCTTTCCTCCTCTTCCTTTCCTCCTCTTCCTTTCCTCTTCTTCCTTTCCTCCTCTTCCTTTCCTCTTCTTCCTTTCCTCCTCTTCCTTTCCTCTTCTTCCTCTTCTTCCTTTCCTCTTCTTCCTTTCCTCTTCCTCTTCCTCTTCCTCTTCCTTTCCTCTTCCTCTTCCTCTTCCTCTTCCTCTTCCTCTTCCTCTTCCTCTTCCTCTTCCTCTTCCTCTTCCTCTTCCTCTTCCTCTTCCTCTTCCTCTTCCTCTTCCTCTTCCTCTTCCTCTTCCTCTTCCTCTTCCTCTTCCTCTTCCTCTTCCTCTTCCTCTTCCTCTTCCTCTTCCTCTTCCTCTTCCTCTTCCTCTTCCTCTTCCTCTTCCTCTTCCTCTTCCTCTTCCTCTTCCTCTTCCTCTTCCTCTTCCTCTTCCTCTTCCTCTTCCTCTTCCTCTTCCTCTTCCTCTTCCTCTTCCTCTTCCTCTTCCTCTTCCTCTTCCTCTTCCTCTTCCTCTTCCTCTTCCTCTTCCTCTTCCTCTTCCTCTTCCTCTTCCTCTTCCTCTTCCTCTTCCTCTTCCTCTTCCTCTTCCTCTTCCTCTTCCTCTTCCTCTTCCTCTTCCTCTTCCTCTTCCTCTTCCTCTTCCTCTTCCTCTTCCTCTTCCTCTTCCTCTTCCTCTTCCTCTTCCTCTTCCTCTTCCTCTTCCTCTTCCTCTTCCTCTTCCTCTTCCTCTTCCTCTTCCTCTTCCTCTTCCTCTTCCTCTTCCTCTTCCTCTTCCTCTTCCTCTTCCTCTTCCTCTTCCTCTTCCTCTTCCTCTTCCTCTTCCTCTTCCTCTTCCTCTTCCTCTTCCTCTTCCTCTTCCTCTTCCTCTTCCTCTTCCTCTTCCTCTTCCTCTTCCTCTTCCTCTTCCTCTTCCTCTTCCTCTTCCTCTTCCTCTTCCTCTTCCTCTTCCTCTTCCTCTTCCTCTTCCTCTTCCTCTTCCTCTTCCTCTTCCTCTTCCTCTTCCTCTTCCTCTTCCTCTTCCTCTTCCTCTTCCTCTTCCTCTTCCTCTTCCTCTTCCTCTTCCTCTTCCTCTTCCTCTTCCTCTTCCTCTTCCTCTTCCTCTTCCTCTTCCTCTTCCTCTTCCTCTTCCTCTTCCTCTTCCTCTTCCTCTTCCTCTTCCTCTTCCTCTTCCTCTTCCTCTTCCTCTTCCTCTTCCTCTTCCTCTTCCTCTTCCTCTTCCTCTTCCTCTTCCTCTTCCTCTTCCTCTTCCTCTTCCTCTTCCTCTTCCTCTTCCTCTTCCTCTTCCTCTTCTTCTTCTTCTTCTTCTTCTTCTTCTTCTTCTTCTTCTTCTTCTTCTTCTTATTATTATTATTTTTTTAATTTACGTCCTCCAACGTTGTCATATCGGATGTGAATGAATTGGGTGAAATGATGCTCAAATGAGTCCAGGTTCCATGGAGCTTAGGGTTACCCGACATTCGTCTTTAAGGATAAGGGAAACCCCCGGAAAAACCTTATCCAGGTAACTCACCCTGACCGAGATTCGAACTCGGGACCTCTTGAACGTGAGGCAGACACGCTACCATCGAGACGGGCATCTCTAAGTTTTGTTAGTTCGCTAAGGTAGAAAGTAGATTATATGTGCAAAATTTGTAAATTGTTTTGTGCAATCTGATTTAGAGGTTAATAAAGTTAAAAATGAAGTTTGCATAATAAGGCCAGAAACCGGGCTATTAGATATGCAGATTTTATTTTATTTTTTTATAAGAAGATACAATGTGCAACAATGAAAACTGTCATTGACAAGGAACGTGTATTACAATATGCTACGTTGCCCTTCCAGTCGCTGGAGAAGGTAAACAGGCAGACGAGAAATTTTAAAACTGCTGC
This sequence comes from Mantis religiosa, assembly GCA_030765055.1. Classification (NCBI taxonomy): domain Eukaryota; kingdom Metazoa; phylum Arthropoda; class Insecta; order Mantodea; family Mantidae; genus Mantis; species Mantis religiosa. The sequence goes on from CM060956.1 coordinate 49,466,681, forward strand.
CGCCTACAATTAAACCATTTACAATGAAGCCGTGTGTTCTCTTCGTCTTTGTCAGATAAAAATAATTCTCTCCCTTCATATGTACCTCATATTCATGTGCATGGATTTTCAATTTCCTAGCCATAAAGAACCACAGGATGTTTCCGTTGAAAATTGGCTCTCCGGCTCACCGCACAGTACAGGATGCTACAGTATTGAATATGTAATATTTCACCCGATAATTGCGTGTTATCGCCTGTTATCCTAGCTGCTTTGTTACAATCTATGAGCATATTAACACACATAATCCCTTCTTGTTTGCTTGAGGCTATACTAAAGCGGTGCGTATTCTTTATCTGAAAGCTGCAAATAGCAGTAAAATCTTCTGCGGAATGATACATGATATATGCATCGCAAAGCTTATGTATTTCCAAACAAACCTTGGCTATAAATAATTGTGTTTCTAGTAAATCTAGATTATCCATTTTATATGCTCCTAAAATTTTCGGCACACTGTTCTGAGAGTATTAAATAGCATTTGGTGTGTAATATTTACTATAGATTAGATTAGATTTATTGTGTACATTCCAAAATTTTACAACTTACAACTTTAGGCTACATTTATTTGTCTTTACCTTGTTGCTACCTTGACTTACATGACACCCTGGTCTTCTGCTCTGCCAGGTAGCTTTTAACCTCCATGCCTACTTGTTACTTAATTAGCCCCATTCTTCCCCCTCATCTTCCTTTCTTATATTCTTTACATTTCTGGCCCATTTTACTTGTACTTTCTGCAAGAACTCACCAATACTTCTTACCTTCATTTCCTCCCTGCCCATTAACATTTTTATAGCTACTATCCTCTTCTCTACTTTCTCCCATTTTTCCTCCCAAACCTTTTTTTCTCCACATTGCAACCTCCTCGCATTCTGTTACACAGTGTTCTATGCTTTCTTTTCCCCCACACAATTCACAAATGCCCTTTTTCCTACCTCTTATCCCTCTTAGAAATACTGCTCCTGTTCTGATCCATGCTAACCCTTCTCTCTCTTGCAATTGCAGTAATCTACATATGCTTCTCGTCCCCAATTTCTTTTTATTTGCTTGTAAAATAGTAATGATTTCATATTTTCTAGACTTCCCCATATGTCCTGTCTTTCTATAACTTCTATTCTGCATTTTACCAATTTATCCACATTGCTTGTATTCCTTTCCTCTAATCTCCATATATCTCCCATTCATATTTTTTTCATAATTCCTTCTATCTCTGCCCACCAAATCTTTGAGTTCGCTAATCTTTCTTGCTGTCTCATTCATAATTTCATAATTTCCCCTTCTTCTTTGGCCAAACACCTATACCAAAATTGTATTATTCTTTCAATTATTATTCCATTTCTTCTTGTGGTTCCTAATTCTACTAAAGCTACTTCGCTAGGTGCTGATCTTTGTAAGCCTGGTAGCTCTTTACAAAACCTTCTGTAGTTTTGGTTCACCATTTTGTTTACCTCTGTGTCCCCCCCCACCCCCAGATCTCCACTACATACAAAATTTTGGATTCAACTAGTGCTTCATACATTCTTCCTAACCATTTGGTTGTCATTTCTATATTTGCATATTCTTATTCCACTCATTGCCTCCCTTCCATTTGCTTCAATTTTTCTCCTGTGTACTCCTTACTTTCCATTGTTATTCAACCTTACTCTTAAGTATTCAAATTCATTGACCACTGCTACCCTTTTGCCATTCAGTACCCACTTTTCATCTTTTTTATTTTAATTACCTTGTTGAAGACCATAACTTTCGACTTATTTATGTTTATTTTTATTCCCCACTCTTGACAGAATTTATGGATTTCATTTATTGCCTTCCGCAGTCCTACTTCCGTTATAGATCCTACCATTAAGTCATCCGCAGGAACTAAGACCAGGAATTTCTTTGTTTGCTATTACGGGACAGTACTGATTTCTTTCTTTAACCTTCTCTATTATCTCATCTATAAATAAGATAAATAAAATTGGACTCATTTTGCATCCTTGTCTTAGGCCTATTTTTTGCTCTGTGATCTCCATAATTACATTTTTTTCCACCTTATGCAAAACTTCACCCCTTCATAGGTTTTCTCTACTTCTTTTATAAATATTAATACAACTGCTCTTTCAAGACAACAACAGCAATAGCAACAACAATAGCAATAATACAGAGACACAGTAATTGAATAACAGTTCTACCTTATGATTGTTATAAAGAGACGATTTAGTATAAATATATTGAAGGAACATGTGATCATAAATAATAAATCATAACTTACGATCCAAATGAAGGACTGTATAATCTATATATGAAGGGAGAGAAACGCTGATTTTACATGATTCTTTTTATAATTTACGTCCACCAACGTTGTCATATCCAACGATGAATGGAATGGATGAAATGATGCTCAAATGAGCCCAGGGTGTATAGAGTTTAGACCTACCCGAGATTTTTCTTTCAAGATAAGGGAAAACACCAGGGAAAGCCTTATCCAGGTAACTCACCCTGACCGAGATACGAACTCGGGATCTCTTTGAACGTGAGGCAGACACACTACCACCACGCTACCCGAGGCGGGCGCTGAATTTACATGGATAATACAATTTGAGCCTGAATGATATATTCCGTAGACTGTAAATGTACTGAGAAAACAAACCTGTTTCCACCTCGTGATGAGTGGTTTTATCCACAACTCGAGATATAGTGGTGTATATTATTTATTTTTATTTTTCCCTCTATCATTGGGATACTATGGAGCTACTGACAAGGTATAATGTACTTTGGAATGATAGTGTGTAGCAATGCTGTTGTTGTCTCTAACGATTGCATTATTTATCTGTGATTTAGTTCCTCAAAGCAATCTATTTTGTAGTTAAGAAGATATGAAGTATGTTGCTGGATACAGTAGTTTCTCACTGATAAAAATTCTCAATTATACAAGGAACGTACATGGTTTCAAACAATGCTGCTTACCAAAGAATGTGCAAAAGCAATCAGAAAATGTCTTGGTCTTTTCTTACGGAAAGAGCGATGGAATGCGGTTCTTCTAAAAGCGGATGATGACTTGTGTGTCTTTATTAACCAATTAGCGCCCGAATTATTGAAAAGTTTGTGTAATAATTTTTATTTATATGGTACATAACTCTTAGGAAAAAAGAAAATTTTATTTTTTTTCAAAAACATTTATAACTTTTGAATAACAGCCTGATACCATATGGCATCATGGGAGCTAACAACTCTACTAGGAAAGAGAATATTCTACAGAGGATGCTGATAAACAAGTGCTGAAACTGTTTGGACTTTTGCAGAAGTTAATTATCTTGTATGATATCTTGCCAAGCATTGCACACACAATCCTACAGTGTATTTGTGGCACATAGTTCTTCGAAATGGTTTGCAACCATCTCTACCACATCGCCTTCCGTTACCTGGAACAACCAGATCATCTAATTCGAGAGAGGACAGGTATAGTTGCTGTGACGTCAGCTCACGCCGCTCTGCATTCTCCCACTGAAGACCAGCTCAACGTGTGACGTCATAGCGCCATGCTATTGCTGCCGCAAGGGAGGAAGAAAGTTTCGCGACGTGAAAGATACAGCGATGAAGGAAATACGGAAATCAGATGAGCATAATGATACAAATAACATCATAAGTATAATAATGTTAATGCAGACTTTAAATTACAAAATTTTTCACAAGTTATAAAAATTACACTTTTACTTTAAGCTGCAAGAAAACATAGTACAGTTATAGTTTATTTGATGCGCAGTCATGTTGTAATATAAATAAAATAGAACTTAAATAAATTTTCTCCATTATTTAGAAGAGACCTGAACAGAACAGTTACTTTAACAATTATCGACCTTTTGTTTGGTTTTTCTCCAACTAGCTTGACAATATCAGGACGCAAAGCTTGCGAAATCCGTAATCGAAGGCTGCATGTTAAACTGTGATCCGACAGGCTGCTCCGCGATTTGGGTGTAGCTAACTGCGTAACAGCGTATGTCAAACCGAGCATATAAAGCTTTTAGGATCTGCACCCAGATTGTTGATGAAGACTTTGTAGGATTTGCACATATTCTTCAGGGAGGATAAAATCATAAGTTGCCTGAAACCTCCCACTTTGCACTCTTAGCGCCGTTTATCTGGCCAACCTGCCGTACACAGCTCCCACCTGACGTCACACGCGCTCAAAGACCTGCTCTTCGCCTCACACTACCCTGATTCTATTCCATCTAATCTCAAATCTTGCAGCACGTTACCACTGAGATTTATCCTACCAGGATTCCCTGGTGCAATGCCGTTACGTGTCAAATATACTTGAATAACCTCCCGGAATTTTACCTGTGTAATTTCCTTGTGGTTTTCCTGTATAAAAACAAGCATTCATTAATGAAATTAATTATAGACCAGTACCATTTCTTGCCACGAACATTTATACGGCATTGAGATATTCGCTGATCCATTAGATCTATGTTGATGTATTTTGCCATACAGCTTGGACGAGTAAAGAGCGAAAATCTTCTCGCGTTTCCAAATGGAGCTGCTCCAGTTTAGGACATGGTAACAACTGCGTTGTCTTTCCAGCGATGAAAAGCACACCATTCTCCTTCTCTAGAGCATACACAGTTTCACCCCTTTCTGATTTAGATAACATACGCTTGTCAGCAAATGCACATGATTTAGGTATGCAATTTTCTCTGATTGTGCCTACAGTACCATAGCCCAAATTGCAAAGATAGCTAAGTAAATTAACTCCTGTGAAAAATTGTCCATATACGTGTTATAATTCAAAACTTTCACAGGCATTTAGTTCAGCATTACAACAAATGATGCAGCAGGCTTTCCAAACCAAGTGTCATGTTCACAAATACTCAGGCTTTTTGCCTTGGCGTAGATCTAAATTTATCAAATACCCATCACTAGCACTTTTATACCATATTTTGTAATCAAATCGATTGGTTTACCACCAATAAATTGCTTAGATCCGTCGTGACCATAATAGCATATCATTGAGTCATCAGAAGATATGGATTGTGATGGTAGAAAAGTATGATTTTATCTTTTCCATAAGAGGGCGTATTTTCCAAGCTTTGGCTGAATCATGTGGTTTATGTTTCTACAAATCCAGCTATTTTTGCACAATTCTATTTCTCCTCATTGCACTACTAAGAAGAACAGTTTTATATCATCGTGCACATACCAATACATTCTTTTTGATGGTAAAGGGTTGTCCTCACTTAGAATCAAAATTCCTATAAAGCACTGAAATTCTTCTGCTGTTATTTGAGGGCCATTTGCACCCACAAAATTTGCATACCGTAGACTTTCTGTGACTGGAGTTTCTATTGTCGTTATCCAGAAATAACTTCAGTATTTCTACCCATGATATGTTTGAACAATGAGAGTAATCTATAGATGGAAATAAACATGCAGTAGGATCTAGATCACCTTCTAGCCAAAAAAGGTGGCCCGGGTTTGGAGCCCAGTTATGTTCCTTTTCTCTTTATTGCTCATTCACCAACTCCATTTTCACAGAGCATGAAGAAGTGTTGGAAATGCTACAAAAAGATTCCGGCGAGCTTTCATTATTACTGCAAATACGCTCATTGTTTACTAACTTTTATTTTAGCAAGGCCTCGAAGTTGATGTCCACTTAGATTAGAAATTGTACCCCCTTCGTCCTGTTACAGAATCTTCATCGCTATTAACACATATTTCAGGTGGATAACTTTTTTTTTTGCTTGTTCCATTTATACCCCGCCTTTAACTACTATGGTCATATCGGCGGCCGTTCTCCTTTGGAACATACTGAAGGTGTTAACTCGTTATCTTTGGGTTTATTTGTCAGGTGGATAACTTGTTTTAGATCTGCCAACACAATCGCCCAGGGATACCATACGGTATCACTGAGTTCTGGACTTAATGTACACACAGAGTTCTCTAGCATTTACTGGCTTTACTAACCGGCTGAGAAGTGCCCGCGGTGACCTGACCAAAGTGCTGTAGAGTACGTAGAGTCTATCTTCTGACGGCAACCGGAGAAAGCTCGACTTCACCGTGGAGCGTCAGATAGCATTCTGACTCTACGTTATCTGTACGCCGTTGAACCACCACAACTTCAGAATTGTCCAGTAAAAAGAAAGGAAAACTGAATGATAAGTTTTGGGAAAGAGGGCCATGGTGGAAGACACCAATGCAGGCTTTCCCTTTCCAAACAAGGGAAAAACTATTGTGGGTGGGGGGACCCATGGTCATTGTGAAAAGCCATCAGGCTTCAAACCCGGAGCCGTCTGAATTTCATACCATGGAGTCATATCGGGCTTCATCTGTAAATAGTCTATTCTGTTCACGGGTATTTGTTGTTGTGCCATTTTCTTTTATTTCTTTTGAAACCTAATTTCTGGAAATTTTAAACAACCCATTTTTTGTATAACGACTGTGTTATGTACAATGCTTACATTTCCTTCCGTCTCTCAAACGGACTACTTTTTATTCTGTATATAACTTCCCATCTTCTTTTAGGTATTTAATTAAGATCTTTAGTACTCAATTTCACTGTAGTTAAACAGGGATCATTTCAAGTTACGTATAAAAATAGTTACATTACAGTCAGAATTCAATTATAAGTAACGTTCTGAATATGGCAGATACTAAAAGAAAAAGGATAAAAACAAGAAGTGGAGAGAAAATTAAATTGTTTACGTGTTTGTGAGCTATATACAGCAGTATAAGACCAGCTTGTTACAAGGCACTTTATACAATACTTTCATAACCCATTACTCTTCATTTGCTTTATTTGCCTTAAAAGTATAGTCATAACTCGCAATTTTTAAAGGAGAAAGATTCTCGGTGGCAACGACGATATAATGATAAAAACTTGTGGCACAAGATTCAGAAAAGTAAAGGGCAAAACGGGAGAAAAATATACCATACCTTAAAATAAGACCTGCAGCTTTCCTGGCAACGAATATGCTCACTTTCTTCTCGGGCAACAAGCCAGGTGAAAAGACGATTAGATATGAACGTTTCGGGAGTGTGCATCGCTCCCATCATCAGGATATTTATAAAATGTTATAACCAGAACTGAAACACTGGATATAACACCAATATAAACAAATAAAAAGGTATCAAAATTCTCGTTAATGAACTAAAGACTATTGTTAGTAAACTAAATGCCAGGTCAGGAGATGGCGTGAGTACAGAAAATTGTGTTAAAGAAACGAAACTACAGAAATCAGAAAAATCTGACTTCCCTTGTTTTGCAGAATTCTGTAAATACACACTCGCGTTTTTATCCTTAGGATTTGCTCTGTCTATTGGTGTACACTTACAATTGATAAATCCTTGTGTCACTTGCCTTCTGTATTCTAATAATGCTACTGGGCCAAAAAGGTTGCAGTAAATCACCTATGAATTCACAAAGGCTATTTCAATCATATCGCAGAATAACCTATGCCGCCATTTTTTGGATCGTCGTCATATCCCATATACTGCCCGCAGTGGGTCTGCATGATCTACTCCCTCCCCCACCACCCTCATTGTTGTTGTCTTTCACTACAGTAAGACAAACAATACTGATCCTGCCACCATCTTTTTCATTTCTTGAAACACGTGAAATCTCTGTTCCATGAAAATTGGATGCAGATATCACAACCTGATTAGCCTTCCATTAAAAGACACCTATATCCATGTATCAAAATCTGAAATCAAATTACCCTCTAGTGGCAAATTTTGGAAGAGACCAATCAGAAGGGAAACTTTTCCTATTTGTTCTCATTGTTTCACAGGCTAATGTGTTTTTAGCCTTCAGTTTTTCTAAAAGATACACTGTTGTGAAAAAGTTATCAAAGTATATATTCCTGCTTTGACCCCAATATCTTTCAGACAGTCTCAGAACTGTTCTTTCCCCTAACATGCAGTTCCCAAATTCTTCCTCAAATTCTTTCCTACACTTACGGTGTATTCTGAAACATTACTCTCTACGCTCCTTTTCCTCCACTTCCTATCAAATGAGTCTGTGTCTGCTGCTGTGAGCTGTGGCAAATCATATCCCATAGCACTTGTCACTGCACTTGCTCTAAAACTCTCCCATTTTCACACTCAATCCCCATAAGTTCAGCTTCAAATGCTCTGTTGAAGTTTTATTCCTTACAATGATTGCCCACATTGCCTTCATTATCTTCTTCCTCCTCATTATCATGTTCTATGTCAGTAATCTCATTATTATCACCAGTAAATCCATGAAAATTGTAAGCATCTCTTCCTCTGTGAGTTTCTTCATTGGCAGATAGGCCTTATACTTCTGTAAAATGCAAACAGGATACTTTATTAGCAACATTTTCACAAATTAAAGCAGCAATATGCTGCAATAAAGAATTTTTTTGAGGTTATGTCTATAACAAAATATCTACCAATGGCCTGACGGTACTTTGCAGTACCATGGAATGTTTGTTCCATTTAACAATATAAGGTTTGTTACTCTTTATTAAAATGTTAATATTAGCAATTTTCTACTTACCTCCATGATATAAATGTGCAAATCCACCAAAGAAGCCGTTTACAGTTATCAAAACACCAATTACAACACATGTAGTACATTTAACTTTTCCCGCCTGGTGCATACTGATGAACAAATGAAGTCAGAGCGATGTAGAAGGCAGTGATATGTTGCCAACTGAGCAAGTATGTTGCAAACAGGGTACTTGTGAGTACGAATAGGCTAAAACAACCATTACAGCTACAAATAAGGACCAAACCCAGTTTAAAGTTATCGGTATGTCTGAGTACAGTCAGGCAACAAAGGGTTAAAGGAATACCTCAAGGACGCTAATTTTTATCCCTAAAATAGATTAGTTAATTATTTACGTAATATATTGTTGTATATTATTATGTTAAACTTCATCCATACATTTAAGTTAAATTTTACAGTGCGAATGCATGTAAAATATTGCTGTGTGTAAATTAATTTTTGTAGCCGGAAGCACAGTACAGCGACATTATGGCATGTTATAAAACTCTGGTATGAGAATGACAGAAAATTGCAACTCAGGGTGATCTTAACAGCATCAGAAGGCACTACAGGAGCAAAGTTAATATTTACATTAATTATATTCTATCCTAACACGAGTTTACAAGCCAACCTTGCGTTTCAGCTTTCCCTAGTGTGAAGGAAAAAGAGAAAATCAAATGGTTGTCACGAGAGGGATGGAAAAAAAAGCCAAAAAAAAAAAAAACCACACAGACACACACGTACACGCACACATCCAGTTTTCGAAACTCAGCGACAAAAATGAAGTTGGTTTATGCAAACAAGAGATAACCAATATCTGCGTTCACTTGTTGTCGCGGACAATGCGCTCATAAAATGCGTAGTGAAAGGACACGTAAATCCAATGTTTTTGCCGACTGGCTTTACCAATATTGTATATCTAACTTAGAGGAAAGAACCGTTTTCAAATATAAAAGTTTAATAGAAACAGGAAAATAAATGCATGCTGGCATATCATTTTTAGACGCTAGATTCTTTGGTAGTGTATCGTGAATATTTGCGATTTTATTACTTAGAGAAAAGTTCGTTAACTACAATTGCTTGTTTTGAAGGCTGCAAAAGATGACATAAGAACGAAACGGATGCCGTGTTCTGTAATTACGTGAATGAAGTATTACGCTCATCCCAATAGTTGCTTTTGGGGATGCAGTGAAATGGATGAAATGGGGCTCAAATAAGTCAAACCGACAAACCCGGAAAAACCAGATGAGGCAGATGCGCTAACACAAGCTACAGCGGCGGGCTCTAGTTGCAAACAGTATTTTATCCGAAGCCATTTACTTCTATTTAGTTTACCTGCGTTCATGTCCACCTCGGTATCGTAGATGGTAGTATGTCTGCCTCATGTTCAAGAGGTCCCGAGTTTGAATCTCGGTAAGGGTAAGTTACCTGGATAAGGTTCTTTTCCGGAATTTTCCCTTATCCTTCAAGACGAATGTCGGGTAACTCTAAGCTCCATGGACCCTGGACTAATTTGAGCATCACTTCACCCAGTTCAATCACCGTCCGATATGACTTAACGTTGGAGGACGTAAATTACAAAAAAAAAAAAAAAAAAAAAAAAAAAAAAAAAAAAAAAAAAAAAAAAACCACTGCGTTCACGAGACGAACCTTATTTTTACTTCCTCTAACTCCTATACATAGAGAAGGTATGTCATTTTACCCGCCCCCTCTCCAAAAAATAAACTGATATTGATCTAGTCTGAAATAATCGTTTTGAGACTGCGAATTAAAAAAGAAAATTTAGTAAATGTAGCTGTGTGTGTGAACAGTATAATTTCAAAATTAATAACTGGATAATTGCAAACATTGATGATAAGGTCCAGCAAAGTCCAAGGCACGATAAACATTTGACAGAACACTGTGCATCCCAAACAACCTATTAGGAGAAACACCGCTTGAAGGTTTTTATACTTTCAGTTGTTTTTTTCTTCACTTTTTAATAGTTTTGTTTAAAAACCATTTGTTTAACATTTTACGATAAATGATATATATCATATATCATATATATCATATCATATATGTCATATATATATTAAATTTTCTGAGAATAGCCTCTGATGTCGTATTCATTATAGATAACTAGATAACTGAAGTCATAAAAGAAACATAATTTTACTATACAGTAAATCTTTTAAAGGACACCATTTACGAGGGGTATCGTAATGTTTTAATTATCACCCTGTAGTTTTTTTATACTAGTGTGATGACAATTTTTCAGTGTCATCATTGATCTCTCGGAACATAATGTTGGCACTTTCAGTGTTTTGAGTCCTTTGGTTTTTACAATGACTGCCAAAAGTGACTGAGGTGTAAGATAGAGAAAATTAAGGTTCGTAGTGTGATCAAGATCCTGCATTTGAAGGACAAAACTGCCCAGGAAATCCATGAAGATATGATGGCTGTTTATGGAAAGATTGCCCATCGTATGACACTATTGTGATGTGGAAAAGGAAGTTTCAAACTGGTCACATGTCCCTGACAGATGAGCCAAGAGCTGGTAGACCGTCAATGACAGATGATGCTGTCACAGTGAAGAAAGTGGAGTGTTTAGTACTGGAAGACAGACGAGCAACCATCCAAATGATCATGAATGAGACACATCTTAGCTATGGTAGTGTGTGGAAAATTATTCATGAACAACTACTGCACATATCTAAGGTGTCTGCATGTTGGGTTCCACGTTTGCTAACCCCTTTCCAAAAGCAAATTCGGCGTGAACTTTCAAGGCAGATGTTGATGCGGTTGGAACAGGAAAAAGATGATTTTTTTATCGTCTGGTAACATGGATGAATTCAGGATATCAGTATGATTCAGAGACAAAAACCATGAGCATGGAATGGAAACATGCCGATTCCCCACTTTCAAAAAGGCAAAGGTGCAAAAGTCAGCTGGGAAGGTCATGCTTTCAGTTTCCTTACAGGTTATCTTGCCAGGGGTCAAACCTTCACTGGTAGACACTACTGCAATCTTCTGGGCAAGTTACGAGCAGCTCTGATTAATAAACGACACGGTATGCTCTCCAAAGTTGTTCGTCTTCTGGGTGACAATGCACCAGCTCATTCATCTCAAGTTGCAGTTGAAAAAACAAGGGAATGTGGCTTTCAGACCTTACAGCACCCACCATATTCGCCCAATCTCGCACCAAGTGACTTTCTTGTTCCCGGAAAAGAAGAATCCGTTTTCTGGTTGCCAATTTGACAACACAAATGATGCTATTTATGAACTTGAGAGTGCTTTAAAGCGAATTCTGCAGACTTCTACAATGAAGGTCAAGAAACGCTGGGAAAAATGTATAAATGGGGATCGTGACTACGTAGAGAAGAACTAACATGCACATATCAACACAAACTCCCTATCACATTTTTTAAAGGGTGATAACTAAAACGTCAATACACCTCCTCGTATGTCTGCTTTTGTGGATTTAAGATTTTCCAGAATTTCATGTTATTTCTTTAAAGTTTTAAGGTTATGGTTTTATAAAGTGGCAAGCCTTTATTCTCTCTCTCTCGTTCATGCAAAATTAAAGGGATTTTCAGAGTCATCACTTAGCTACCAGCTAATGAAGTATTTGGCTGTCGATAAAGGTTACGCAGTTCCGGCGTTTCCATTGCATCTGCACGAGAGGCAAAATAAAGTCATTTCTGCAAGATAATTTGTGAATAAGATAGAATAATAACAGTATTGACTTTTATAAGAATCGTATGTTAAATAAGGAAAAGATAAAGTCTTTAAATATAACATCAGGTTTTAAAATAATATTGTCGTCATTCAATAAACCTTGTCACCTTTGTGATCTAATTGTCAACCAAAATCTGGTTAATATTATTACATTGATTATAGTACATTTAGTATAGATTATCTGAAATCAAGAAAAATTAGTAAATGTTAAATAATGAATGATTCTGAAAAGTATTTATTCAGATTTTGAAAAAACAGCTTCGACAGTTATATCAGTTTTGTCAAGTAAATATATGGTGAAACATGGAGTTAGTAATTCCTTACCTAAAAGATTTCTGCAATGAATTTACTGTGCGATGATGAATGGATAATGGTCCCTGATAAAGTGTATTACATTTTCATAATGACAAGCTTTAGAGCACAATTCATTCTCAGATTTAAACTAAGGTATGTAATATGTGAAGTGCATGGACATGTGCACTCTTTGATGTTAAATTCCGTTTTACTCACGTGTCACCGGTTCGCAGGTATTTGCAACATATTCTTAATGTTGCAGAATGTGCAGTATGCAAGCTTCCAATTGACTTCCAGTCACTGAACATCAAAGAACACAGTCGTAGTTCACAGCAAGCAACAAAACGATACTTGTCAGCATAACTCGGAGAAATTCGTGTTTTCTGACCCACAACTCAGGAACTAATTAGGATGAGAAGCACTTTGTTTTATTCGAGTCGTTTAGTTTTGAGTGGGGTCATTAAAAGGTTACCAGAATGTAGGTGCTTCATTGTTAGAGAAGCAACACAAAGGAATAATTATTTTCGAAGGAACTTAAGAGAATTAGCAACATAATTAGCAAACATCTACTGTTATGATTATGAATAAAATCCTTAAACTTGTAGGATCATAGCCTTAAGTGGCCGTCTTCCTGCTTGGTGTTTGCTCTTAGGCCTTAAATACCTGGACACACAGATTTAAACCAAGTAAGATAACGTGTGAGGATTCGATTACTTCAGTCAACTACTTTGTAAGGTTCCCCCCCTTTTTTCCCCCTTTTTTCTCTTCTGGCGAATGGTGCATTAAAGAAATGATGCTCAAAATGTAGATAATACTTTTGTAGTCGATTCAGACTTAGAACCGGACTAAATCTAAGCAAAATATTAGCTCTTCACAGCAGGTGCAACGAAGCCCATGCGGACGAATATAATGCTTTCAAATACCACGAGGACGTATGTCTTTCATTTGCGACCACCACCGCCGCCGCCTTCGCCGTCGCCTTCACCACATGACAGCAATTGCTACGTGAATGGAAAGATTAAGAGTTCAATATTTGGAATTCACTACATAATATTTTCGGATTTTCTATAGCATGAATTATCTTTAATTACAGAGTGACGTAGAGAAGAGCTTTAAATATTTTAATTAGCGAAGTAGGTTATTGTAAAAAATATAAATATATCCTCAAATGCCCTAATATCTACTGATAATCAACATAAAAAGCATTAAACAAATGATTAGATGCTTCCACCATTTAACTATCTTGAGCAAATTTCGAAAATACCTCAAGCATTGCGGCCGTGACCTTTATGTTTTGAGTGTGAAATTTAGCAGCTGTTTCAGACTTTCAGGGCATCTGGCAAAGAATCAGTTCTTCAGACAACCCAGAGGAGGAAAAGAAGAGGCGGTGTTTAATCTGAGGATCCTGCATAACATTGATGATTGCTGATAATTCCCTCCATTATACGAACTGTTCAATAAAGAATGATCACAATTCTTTTTTGGCAACGTACCTTAACTCATCCTTATAATTTTGATGACATCAAAATAGTCTCCCCTGAATGCGATGCACTTGTCCCAGCGTTTCCGGCAGTCTTCAAAGACATACTGCAAACCATTTTTGAGAAATCCTTCAAAATCACCACTGCTTCTGATGATGGATAATGCCTCCCACGAAGGCGTCTCTTCAAGTTAGGGAATAGAAAAAGTTCACGTGGGGCTAAATCCGGTCTATAGGGAGGGTGAAGGATGCACTTCACCTTGATTTTTGTAAGACATTCAACAATATTGGCAATATGCGGCTGCACATTATCGTGGTGCAGCAGTCAGCCTGTTTCACGGAAATGTGGTCTTTTGCGCCTGATATGGACTTGCAATGTTTTCAGGACATCCCTGTAGTATTGTCCAGTTACTGATGTGTGTGCAGGTACAACATACTGATAAACCATTCCATGAATATCAAAGAATGAGATGACCATATCTTTCCCAACAGAAGCAACCACCTTTGCTTTGTGATGAATGAGATTTCCACACTGAGCTTTGCTGTTTGCTCTTAGGATCAAAATGATGTAGTCAAGTTTCATCAGCAGTGAAAGAAACTCCGCATCTTCTTCTAACATCAACTTTAACTGCATGCAGACCTGCATGCTAATGTCCTTTTGTTCGGGAATCAACAGTCTTGGAACCCATCGCGCACAAACACGTCTGTGTAATGTTTCTGTCATAAACGTGTGGGTGGCACCCAATGAAATGTTCAGTATTTCAGAAAGTGATCTTAAGGTAATTCGTCGGTCCTCTCTCACAATGGCAGCTGTAGTGTTGGTGTTGTTTTCCTTAGGAGCAGTAACTTGAACACCAGGTACACCTTCCTTTGAAATTGATTGTCTCCCCTCTTTAAACATTTTAAGCCACCTTCGAGCTGTGCTATAGGGAAGAACAGACTCTCCATAGGCCTCCTGTAGCACTGTGTAGGCCTCAACTGAAGATTTGTTGAGACGAAAGCAAAACTTCAAAGCCACATGTTGTTACTCGCGAGTTACCTCCATTGCAGCGGTAGGCGATACTGAACATGTCTGAACTTGCCTGGTTCTCACAGGCGGGAACCAGGAGTACCAACAATGAGACTACTACGGCGTGTTTGTTTCACATTAAGCTAACATTATTGCGAAAAATTATGACCGGAAAAATTATGATAACTCTTTATTGATCAGCCCTCGTACCAATACGACAGAGCTAATTTTCACATCATAAGGTCCTGTCTTTTGTGAAACATCTCTCTGTATCCTTGCATCTCACATTTCCGCATATAAATCGTGACTACTATAAGAGAGCAATGTAATCATCGTAAACAAATTAGAAAGCGCAACAAATACAGATTAGATTGTAAATTAAAAATCGCATTTTTTTGTGTGCATAACAACGTAAAGGACTAACTCGTCTCTCAATTGTACTTTTTTCAGATTCTTTCAAGAAAACCTTGAAATTTGGGATATTTTTCTGAATTAAACATTGGTTTAAATTATATTGCAATTTCCATTAAGTGACTACCCTTAATGCTTAGTACGATTCAACGACGAACAAGTAATCCTTCTTGCATAAGACACAGGTACACGTGATAATAAACAGATAAAAATATACTAAGTTACATGCACCGTGAAACAGTACACTCAGTTTGTGAGTGTACAGGAAAAAGTACCGCTAGGTGAACAAAGATAGGTAAGGAAGTGTTGGTCATTACCCCCAAAAGGGAAGGGGCAGTGCCAACTGGAAAACCGGGAGACAAGTGAATACTCTACCTAGAGGCACTCTTGTTCGGAACGTCGATGGAAACAGTGGGGTACGATGGTGAGTTGAAAGCGATGTGTGTAAGAAATGCGTGTGTGTGTGAAACCCAGGCAAGAAAAGTAAGTGATGAAGAATAAAGAAGTGGCAAAAAACAAGCAGTCTGTTGTGTACCACTCTTGGGATCAAAGAGCCATGCTCTGAGCTAGCTAAGAACCCATAACCGCTCCCAATAAAGTCCATAATACCAACTCCACGCTTATATCCCCTTCCAAGCACGAATACTCCCTCAACCGAAATGAAAAATTTAAAGTAAACAGTCCCCAAATCTCGACGTTAACAAGAACTTTGTGGGGATTGAAGTCCGCTCTTTGATCGAGAGTGGCATTATAGGACTTCGGCGAGAGCCAGGCAATTTCTTCAACACAAATCTACTCAGCTTTTGCAGCCTCTCACGTGAAACTCGCTTCAAAGTAGTGACGATCAATTAAAAAAAAGTCCCAGTAGAGTTACAGTCCCAATACTTGAAAATCAAAGCTCTTAAATGTAATCACACTCTTGTGTCAGGAACTTCAAAGCAGTTCCTCTAACCTTATACTCAGGCAGAGCTAATTGGCTGAAGTTGAACTTCGCGATCCTCATTTGCTTCCTCTCTCACTGAGCTGGTCCGTTGCAGGGTTAATCTGTACGGTACAGAGCTGTGATGCCCAACCTTGTCCCTTATGTGCTCATGTCACTTTATCGTTCTACTATACTCCGTCAGTTTGTGAATTAAGTGTTTCTCCTTCACTCACTCAGTATTAGAGAAACTTGTTTTCAAATCTCATTGATATCCCAGCTCCCCGAAAAACTGAGTGATTGGCACTGAGTGATGAGTCGCAACCTAAACCTTAGACAATGACCTAGACCTGGAACAGGAACTGTTATGTGTTTCAAATGGGAAGAGTTCTCGCCTGTAGCGAATCAGATGCGTTACAGCCTTCAGCGTTGCCACCTCGCTATCCCCACTCTTTTTATATTTCCATGTCTCTGGCACACTTGCGTTCCCTTACGTCTAGCGCCACAAACACTCGCAAGTTTTATAATAATGCACTTGTTGAAATTACAATTTCAATATGAATATTCGTATATTACGCAAATGTTTTAAATATTTAGTTTAAAGTTAATTATAGTTTATGAATTACTTTATTTCTAATCCAACGAAAATACCAGCGGTACATCCGTAAAAATGTGAATGTTACTTACGTTAAGATATAATTCGGCATTGTATTGTTTTCAGCGACTGAGTACTGCAAATTTATGATAATAGGTTCAAAAATCTCGTTACGTGCTATTTCTTTCCAAAGGTCGTCTTCTTGTAATTTATTTGATGTCTCACGCAGTTTTCACATTCTTGTTGTGTTCCTTGTCAATTTCTTCCTGAATAAATCGTTTAACGCAAGTCACGTTAAAAGTATTATTTCTATTTGCAACAGAATTTGAGCCCACACTAACTATAGGATTTTTCTAGCCATAGTAAACGGGGGAAGGTTGATTGCGTCTCATTGATCCAGCTGATACACTATTTCATGGATGAGTAACTGAATAATGCTGCTCTGAACTCTCTTGAGTAAATAGAGATTACGAACCATTCATAAACAAAGATATAACGTGACCAGACTAGCAAGAAGTGTATCGTTTCCTCTCATCGAATTTAACAAACACCTTGGCTTATTCAAAGTACATATTTCTTTTATTACGTCATGTCAAATGTTTATCTTCAGTTCTGAGTAATTTCAAATACACGTTCACGCATACATGACAAACAATGATATTCATTACAGTGCTTACGTCGCAATGCATTGTTATAATATAATGGTATCTACTTTATTTATTTGTATTAGGAAAACTATTTGAGCTAAAAATATGGGGTTTTTACGGTCATGTTAAATACATTACTCTCTCCTTCCTCATGAATCAGTAATTTTTGTCTAAGCGCGAATAGTATTTATTAGAGATTGATTAGTTTGGCGCTTGTCAGACATCGCATAGGGAGAATGCAATACGACAGCACCGTAGGACTCCGATTGGTTTCTCACCCACTAGCGCTCTATGACAAACACCTTCCCCAATAGTAGTCCAGTATAACATCTTAACCAACTCATTCTACTTGCTGTGTTACGGGGAAAACCTTTTGTCAGTGTACCGCCGCTACACTTCCACAAAGTTATAGCTTGCATCATTGGCGTAACAGTTGAAACAATTACCAATACGTTATTCTAGTAAAGAAGGTATAGTTGGCAAAATTTAGTGAGACATCCTTCTCTAGTGTATTAGAAGTACACCTTGCAATTCAAGGGAGTCTTCCATGGTTACTAATGATAATGTAATTCACTTATAGAGAGAGTATGGATTAGGTATTCACTTTTAATTCACTTAAAATTTCATCGACCACCTTCGGAATGGAACATGTAATTAAGCCGCTGCTGTCGACTCATACTGATAAAGTTACATAGAATTACATTACGCTGCTCGTTAGGTTGATTGATAAGCACCAACTTGTCGCAACTAAACGTTAAGGTAAAAATTAATTCCGCAATTTATTACAATTTATAAGCATAAAAGACCGAAAATGACACTTTTTCATACTTAGTATGCTTACTATTAAACTGACGTCTGATATTAAAACGTGCAATAAGAGAATAGGAACACAGCATAGCAAACATGTTACCTTTTCATTCTGTTGAATATAAAAATAATCCAATTCCTATTCGTTACACAGGCAACACAATCCACTGTTTCTATGTCACTCCTTTTATGTAACAGAAGAGCAAACTATTTGATAGTAGACGGGGTAATCGAGAAGAAACGTTTGTTGCACTAAACGAGTGCCAGTTCCTGGCCCATGACCTATTATGTGTTTCAAATTGAAAAGTGTTTGTCCTTGAGCGCTACAAGGTGAACAGCCAATCGGAGTCCTGCGGTGTTGTCGTATTGCATTCCCGCTAAGGTGTGAGAAGAGCCAACCTAATCAATCTGTATGAACTTCTATTCGTGCTAAAACAAAAATACAGATTTTGCCAAAACTGATTCATGTGGAAGGTAGAGAGTAATGTATCTAACATAACCATGAAACCCCCATATTTTTAGCTCAAATAGTTTTTCTAATACAAATAAAAAACCACTACTATCTGTATTATAACAATAAATCTCGACGTAAGCACTGTATGAATATCATTGTTTGTTGGCATGTATGCATGTACGTATATTTGTAATTACTCAGATTTGAAACTTAAATGTTTGACATTTCGTGACAAAAGAATTACTTTGAATAAGACAATTCGAGTGAGAGGAAATAATAAATGTCCTGCTGCCCTGGCAGAACGTGTCTGGTCACATTATATCTTTTGTTTATGATTGGTTCGTAATCTCTATTTACTCTAGAGAGTTCAAAGTGGTTGGTGTGTATGTACATATACTTTTAGTTACTCAGAACTCAAACTTAAACTACTGACATGACGGATGAAAGAATTACTGTGAATAAGTCAAGGTGTTAAATTCGAGAACCAGCAACCAATTCATTTCCTATTAGCCTGTGGAATGCTGTATGCTTATGTTTATGAATGAATGAATGCTGGATAAGAAGTGTTTATTTACTCAGGAGAGTTCAGACCAATATCATTCAGTTATTCTTTTCACAACAGTAGAGTAAGAGTTAAATATTGTAGTGGCTTCTTGTGGTAAATTTAGTGGCGAGTCAAAAAGGCTGGTATTGCGAAGTCAGGCTCGAAGTACTATTTTTAAGGTGTACACATTCTTCAAAAATTTTTGTGAAATAGAAACTAAAAATGAGTTATTGCAAAGAGTACGTCCGTTTAAAAACAGGGAAAAAGTGTATCAGCTGGATCAACTTGCAATTGAAATGGAACACGAGGTAATATACGCCTCCCACCTTACCACTGCCAATATAATCCAATTGAGTTGGTGTGGGCTCAAATAAAAAGGGGGATTGCAAACAGAAATAATACTTTCAAACTGACGGACGTTGAACGACTTGTCCACGAAGAAATTGACAAGGTAATACAACAGGACTGGGAAAACTGCGTGAGGCTTGCAGAAAACCTTGAAGAAGACGATTTTAAGAAACAAATAGCACGTGACGAGATCTTGGAACCTATAATCATAAATTTACAGGACTCAGATCATGAAGATAGTGACAATGACGAATTGTCTCTTAACGGAAGTGTCACTGATAGCGATATGGATGAGCCACTGGCAGTTCCATTGGATTAGAAAAACAGGTTATTCATAAACTATAATTATAGTTATAGTATTTAAAATATATATAATTTGCGAAAATGCTTTTTACAATTTTGATTTTGGCAACTGCATCTTTGTAAAAGTTTGTAAAATATAATTTGCTTACCCTCACGTCTGCGCCAAGCAGACCCGCATGTTGTATGAGAGTGCGAGAGAGAGAGGGAAATATAAAAGGAGTGGGGTAACAAGCTGGGAACGCTGAGCGTGATACGGCATCTAATTAGCTGGACTCCAGAACCCTTCCCATTTGAAACACATGGACCTAAGTTTAAAAATTGCGTGAGATTGAAGCCCTAAAATTATAAGGAGCCATAACGCGAAAATCTAATGTGATAACTGTTATTGCAAAATAGTTAAACACATTTGAATTTCATTTCTCAGTATATTAAAACATCCTGTATAATATATTACAGCTAGTGTGAAATGTATTATAATGGGCAGAAGTATAAAATATTTTACAGTGTCAGTCGTAAATTGTTTTAAATTAATAAACATCTTGTGCAGTTAAATATATCTGAATTGTAGCTGTAACGCTCTGGGGTACTTTCAAAACGGTTTCTAAATAAATATAAACAATAAAAGTCTAGAAGATCCTCCATTAAGGACTGCTTTGAAGTTGACTCCAAGATAGGAGGTAAATTAAATTAAAGGAGACAAAGAGAGGAAACTATGTTAACATTTCTTCAGCTTCTACTAAGTGCAGAAAGAAAATTATCTCAAAGGACTTTTCCAACAAGGTATCTAGTGTTACCTCTACCTTTGATGTTTAGGAAACGTTAAGACAACCTGTTACAACATCATGAAGATTTTTCGTACTTATCTTGGCCTTTGAGCTCCCTGTTGAAATGCCGTACTGGGTATTATTACAAGAGCTCAAATTGGTCATGGATGGATGGAACATTAGGTCTACAGACAAAAAGAATTGCTTCACTTTTGTAAAGTCAGAGTAGGAAAGGTATAGGCACTCTTGACCCTATGAATCACTACCTATCAAATGACATCCACCACTGACTTATCTTTTGCCGTTCACAATAACAAGAAGTATTATAAGTGACACTTCAAAACAATTGGTTGGACATTTAGATAAAAATGGGCTCTTGTATATTTTATAAAGGTTGCGTAGTTTATAACTTAACTAGTCCGAATTTCGGTGTCTCAGCTTCGAATTACTCTTAGGGATAATTTTATGCAGCATTAAATATTACATTATTTTGTGATTAGGCAGCGCAGGAAGCACTGTTGTGTGAACCACAAAAGTTGTTGTTGGGACGCACCGGCCACGAAAACAAAAACATTGCTCCTTTCTCTTTATCAGTGACCCTAGCTTACCTTACAGGTAATGGAGCAAAGGGCAGTTATTTGTGCAAAAGTCGACTAATAACTCCGAGAGTTGTAAGGTTGCTCTTCAGTGTAAAACTACAAATTCCGTTCTAACAGGGAGGATTTTGCGCGTACTTAGATAGCAAATTCAAGCAATATGGAGCACTGTACGAACGCCGAAATGACGGATATGGTTTTGATGGATGAAGGAATATAGTTTTTTTTTCGCAAAGCTCATCACTTCGTTTATCTTATTAGACAGGATGCAATAAACAGAAAACTTCTTAAAGAATAATTAAGTTCAATGCAATTTTAAAAGGATATATTGGTTTAAAATCATAGAATATTACTTCTAAATTTATAACTTTAGCGCTTTTGACAAGTTACACTATAATTGTCCTTTCCGCTTTTATTTTCTGCTTTAGTACAGAAGTGTGTAAATTATTAGACTCAATGGTGAAATTTTTAACATACACCGTCTATTTTCTATTAATTTAACAGAAATAATATTAAAATATTTTTTTCAACTCTTAGTATTTTGTGTGTATTCCTTTAGCCTTTATTACCATTTTGATGCTTTTATGCATGCCCTCTACAAGGGTGGAACACTTTTCCTTTATTTCTTCATCTCTGTGCCAAATGCTTATCAGGCCCTCAATAAGCTGAACTTTTGTTATTTTCAATTTCTTCAGTCTCTGTTTTACAATACCCATAGATTCTCTATTGGATTTAATTCAGGGCTATTCCCCGGCCATGGTAGTACTTTTACATTGTTTTCTTTGAGGAAGTGGGTTACAGATTTTGCTCCATGGCAGGGAGCACTGCCATGCATGTACACAAAATCACCATTTGGAAACCATTCTGTACTTTGCGGAAATAGTCTTGTCTCTAATACACTTTTATACTGTTTCTGCTCCATAGATCCCTAAGCTATGTATAATCTTCCAGGTCCATGGACAGACATACAGCTCCAGACCATTTTTGATGTTTGGCGCTTTACTCTGTGATCGACACAATGAGGGGAAAATGCTTCTTTATCTGTCCTTCTCACATATTGGCTGCTCTCTTCACATACTTCAAACATGGATTCATCTGAGAAAATTACCTGAAACAATAGAAACCTCTATTAATGTTAAACAGTTTTAAAATTGCTCAAAGAGTATAACAAAACCAGCAATGAGAGTAAAATAGTTTAGGCTGTTTATTTCATTTCCATAAAATTTACATGTACATATTTTAATTTTATGCTATATACAATTTTTATACCTTTTACCTTTCTCCAAAATTCAAATGAATGTTTCTGCATCCCTTTGACCAATCCTAAACTTTTTTTTCTTTGCCATTGCAGGTATCATTTTAGCCTTTTTACGAGGCCTGCTTGTTGGTACACCTGCTTCACATAATCTTCTGCGAATTACTGAGGCTGATATTTCTGTACCGTACTGCTTTAGTTGATTACTGAGGTCAATGCTGGTTGCTTTTCTATTTTGTTTTGCCACCTGCACAAGTTTTCTTTGTATCCTTGGTGATAGCTTTCTTTTCCTCCCGCATTTTCGATCCCTTTGTAAGGTCAACGTCTCACCGAATGTTAAAGCTTGATTAATGCGACTAACAGATTTTTGTGAAATACACAATTTCTTAGCTATTTCACGTTTTGAATAAAGCGTTTCCTTCAAACGACTCTCAGTTACAGCTCCTTTCCTTGGGGATAAGTCAGCAGTTTACCCATAACCTCACTTTTGAGTCAATGTGAATGCTAAGGATAAGATACACGATGTCACCTGGCTTGAGATCAGTTAATAACAAATACTGAGAATATATTAGACATAAAGCACAATAAAGACCAATAATAGCAATCTTCAGTTACTACATTCACCAAATGAAAGCAATATCACCAAACAGTTGTATAAACAGACATGAAGAAAATGGCTGCTCTTAATTCAGAGCTACCACCATATTACTATAAGTAAAAGAAAAATCCCCCAGCTATTATTAAGAGGGAATTTCATTGAATGTGCTTCATATTATATAGCAAGGAAAAGAATTACGACAAACTGAAATAGGGTACGGTGGTAAATAACTATTATTTTGAATGTTAAATTGAAGAAAATAAATAATAAAAAAATGAATGAGTCTAATAATTTACACATGTCTGTACTGTATGTTTGAGTAGAACAGTCCACGTTGTCTACGGCAGTTGAATCATGTTAGCCTACGCCAAGGCTGCGATGGAAGGCAGTTCTAACAAATAAGGCAAAAGCCTAGTTTTTGCCTGTATTCAGGACCATTTTGTTCAGGTTTAACAAACCCGTAAACAATTGCTTACTGACTTTATTTGGTATACTGGAACATAACAAAAAATATATTAAGAATATCGATTTAGTTGTTTTAATGCATGTTTGTTTTATCGAGAAGAAAGGCATAATAAAAATGGTATTTTAATTATAAAATGTTAATTTATTCCTTGTAGCGTAAAACACAAATGTTATGAATTACGCTTGAATAAGCAATGTTCCGCCTGATGGCGCTGGTAATGAAGCTGCCAATATAACTTTTAAGAGATGAATTTTAGTAGCAAAATAAATATTGTATAATCTGATATCGCAGTAAAAAGTAAGTTATTAATTTAAGAACTTTATGATCAAATATTGATTATGTGATATATGCATGGTTCTCGAATATATTAACTAAGTTTTTAAAATAAAAATAGAAGCTGAATATTTTTTGAATGTTTTTAAACACTATAACATATCATTTTCTTCCCCCTAGTCAAACTGAAAGAATTGCCGTAAAATATGAGAAGCTAAACTGGTGAACAGCTTTCTGCAACCACATAACCGTAGAAAATGGAACTTTTCGTATGTTACTTGAAGAGAATGATCTTAACAGAAGTTAACCAGTGTGATTATAAACTGGAAATGTATAATGGAATGGACTACACTACGGAGGGGATTCGGCACGGAGGACCAAATTGTGTCTATTGTCCCTATGCCTCCAAGTGAGGCACACCTGGGAAGAAGGATGAGACGAGAGGAGACAGGGCGGACGTCTTAAAGAGCCAAGACAGTGCAGAGGGTACGGTCCCTACATTTCACGAATTGGAAACTCCCCGGCAGGTCAGGTTGGTACAACTGGCATCCCACCATACTGTGTTCCGGAATCGGTCGGAGACCATCCCATCGGAGGAGAAAAATTTACTAATTTTACCATCCTGTCATGCAACCGTCAACACTTTTACCCTGAAAGGGACCATCAGATAAGAGATGATGTAAAATGATAAAGGAGATGAAATGGAGGGACAGGGATGCAGATAACCTAGCTAGCATTCGCCTGATGACCCGGGCAAGTCCCCGAAAGAGCCCATGGGTCAGGTAGTTTGGCCACGGGAATCGAACCCGGACCTCCCGAATGCGGAGGACAGACGAAACCGTCTGAGTCATCCCGTTTGGTAAATATATACTTAATTTGCACAGAAAAATTCAAGGGGCATCCAGAAAGTAAGTTCTGCTTCAATTTATCTCCCCTGCAGCGCTGCGATCGCAGTTCCACACATGCGTGGTAGACTCTCTGTATCAAGGAGAAGAAACGTGCGTCATTGTGGGATCGCTGTCAGCCACGTACTCTTTGTTGTGCTTGTTTACAATGTCGGTGTTGATTGAAAATCCCGCCGCTTGTGAAATCAGATCTGTGATTCGTTTTCTGAATGCTAGGAAAGTGAAACCAATTGAAATTTATCGGCTGTCTTCACGACAACGCACGACCACACACTGCAAATGCGACGAAAAAACATGCTACAGGGATTTAGCTGGGACGTGTTTGACCTGACCTCGCTTCTAGCGAGTTTCATCTGTTTTTGCATCTCAAATCTTTCCTTGGTGATCAACACTTCAACAATGATGAAGAGCTGAAAGAAAATGTTTCCAGCTGGTTGAAGACACAGACGGCAAACTTCTATGAAGAAGGTATACAAAAGCTTGTCCTCGGTATGACAAATGCCTGCAAAATTTCGGCAGTTATTTTGGAAAAGTAGTTTAAGGGTATTAGAATTTTTTGCAATAAATAATTTTTCAAATCCAAACATTTTTATTCTAAAATGTTTTATGCGTCAAAACAGAAATGCCCCAAAATGGAGCATTGTCAAATCTTTAAAGTGTTATGATTTGTATATTAATAGTGTTGCATACCAGGGTTGTAAGGGGGGGGGTTGGAAGGCTTACAAACCTAATTTACAACTGGGGGTGTAGCTATTGGGATGGTAGGATAAATAAAACATCAAAAATCAACCTAAACCGACTAACTCTATTTTAAGAAATCTAATAATCATACAGAGTACCCGCTGAATCTAGAAGAGACCAGGGGTGCTTTGGTAATACCTGGTGACATAATAATTTAATATAATCTTACCATTGGTGATGTGTTAGGTGTATAGCTGGGCTTGTCCCAAGATGTGTAATCTGCTGAGTCCGGCGGGGGTTATGGTATTCGTAGAAACACTGTCAGATAAATACTTCTGTTACCTCTCACAGGGACCGACATAGAGTCCCCTCTTACATTCCTGCGACGTTTTACACCGAGGGCTAACTCTACCAGGCTTAAATAGCGGTTCTACAAAAAGTCAATTCAGCGATTCCCACTAACTATTAATTTTGCATCATACCGTTTGCATCATTGCGAGAGTGTTTAAGCCTGTACTGACCTATTATTTCTTCTGATCAGCAGAATCAGTGTGGGTCACATGTGGATAATTTCCTTATACCAACAGACTGCCAGTCAGCAGAATTTACGCTTGACATACATTTGTGTCAGAATTAATACATGTTACAGAATACCGAAATTTCCAAATCTAGCTCAGCCTATACACGCAACAATAGTTCATAAAAATCTGAAAAACATAGGGTATCTTCCAAAACGGATATAATAAATTACTATAAATAAAGTGAGCAATAACGGTATGAATTGATACAAATTAGTGGAACATCTTTCCTAAACTAAAATTGTAATTCATTTTACAGGACAATTCTAACAGTTAGTGAGTGAGTTTTCTGAAATAAATTAAATCCTTTCGTAAGCAATGGGTGCATATTTATAAAATCCACATAGGTATATTTTATATTTTCCTCTGAAAATTTCACAACACCCCTTCGCTCGATCATGGTAAAGGAAAGAAACAATATGGTAGTCGATATTACAGCGCTGGTGACAATGTGAAAGCAAAACTCTATGGCTCAGCACAAGAATTTTCAATTAGCTATTCTAGCTATTTTTATATGACTCGTGACCTTGTTCAGACATATGAGGAAGGAGAACTGAAAATCTAGTTTTGATAAGAGAGAATATGCACGGTAGTTGGTGATGAAAGGGAATACATTGAATGTGATAACCTTGAAATAAATGATAAAACAATAAACAGTTGAACAACCTTGGATCTATTATTGACCAATCAGGCACAAGTTAAAGCAACATAATAGAACAATGTAAGCTAGGAAGCCAATTCACTGCTTGAATTGTTTCCTATTAAGCAGGGATATAAGTACACAAGAAGGAAGTAAAAGTGGAGCGTATTTTAACATGCGGAAGGGAAATTTGAACGGTGAGTGAAAGACTGGGGAGAAGACTTAGCCACAGAAATGGATGGTCTCGGAAGTAGTGTGAGAATATCAAGGAAGGAACATCTAAGAAATGATTACATAAGGGTGGAAATAGATGCTGAAGAAAATGGTGTGGAAGAATAGAAGCAAGGACCTTTAAATGGTATGGGCATATCCAAGGAATGACTTAAGAAAGGCTACCAAAGAAGACAGCAGTCGGCACCTAATCTCTGTTACATATAACCTTGTCCCGCTGACATGTATCACTCCGCGTGCAACTACCTTCCTCCTCATCCCAATTGGCTAATGCTTTCGCGCCATAGGCCATAGGTGGTGCCTTCCCGTCACATTTAAACCTGCAGTAAACGTCATAATAACTGCCAGGAAGATAGATAAAGTCATACAAATAAGAATATGAAGGCATGCAAAAATAATATTTATAATGAAACTGAGCAAGTTGAAAATAAATGAATGAGCAATGAAACTGAAACAAATTTATAATGAAAAACCTTCGGCCTTTTCCGCTGAGATTTTTTAAACCAGCACACATACCTTGTAACAATGCTTGTCTTTCAGTCTTAAAAGTCGTGTCACGCCATACTTATGTGCCCTTTACAGACGTGTGCAAATAATTAGACTCATTCATGTTTTTTTTTTTTTTTTTTTTTTTTTTTTTTTTTTACTTTGCTTCAGTTTAACATTCAAAATAATAGTTATTTACCGCCCGAACATATTTCAATCTGTCGTTAATCTTTTCTTTGCTATAATATGAAGCATATTCAATACCATTTCTCTCTTAATAATAGATGGAGGATTTTTCTTTCACTTATAGATAAATGGTGGTAGCTCTGAATTAAGAGCAGCCATTTTCTTCATGTCTGTTTATCCAACTTTTTGGTGATATTGCTTTCATTTGGTGAATGTAGTAACTGAAGATTGTTAATATTTGCATTTATTGTGTTTTATGGCTAATATATTTTCAGTATTTATTATTAATTGATCTCAAGCATCGTGTATATTATCCTTAGCATTCACATTGATTCAAAAGTGTGCTTATGGGTAAAACTACTGACTTATCCCCAAGGAAAGTAGCTGTAACTGAGAGTCTTTTGAATGAAACGCCTTATTCACAACGTAAAATAGCTAGGAAATTGTGTATTTTACAAAAATCTGTGAGTCGCATTAATCAAGCTTTAACATTCGGTGAGACGTTGACCTCACAAAGGGATGGAAAATGCGGGATGAAATGAAAGCTATCACCAAGAATGCAAAGAAAACTTGTGCAGGTGGCAAAACAAAATAGAAGAGCAACCAGCATGGACCTCGGTAATTAACTTAAGCAGTACGGTACAGAAATATCAGCCTCAGTAGTGCGCAGAAGATTATGTGAAGCAGGTTTACCAGCTCGCAGGCCTCGTAAAAAGGCTAAACTGACACCTTCAATGGCAATAAAAAGAAAAAAAGCCTTTAGAATGGGCCAAAGAGATGTAGAAACATCCAGTGGAATTTTGGAGAAACGTAAATAGTATTAAATTGTATATAGCATAAAATTAAAATAAGTACATGTAAATTTTATGGAAATGAAATAAAGAGCATAAACTTTGTTTCTCTCATTGCCGGTTTTGTTATACTATCTTTGAGAAATTTTAAAACTGTTTAACATTAATAGAGGCTTTTATTTGTTCAGGTAATTTTCTCTGATGAATGCATGTTTGAAGTAGGTGAAGAGAGCAGTCAATATGTGAGAAGAACAGATAAAGAAGCATTTTTCCCTCAGTGTGTCGATCAAAGAGTAAAGCACCCAACATCAAAAATGGTCTGGAACTGTATGTCCGGCCATGGACCTGGAAGATTATACACAGTTGTGGGATCTACGGAGCAGAAACAGTATACACGTGTATCAGAAACAAGACTATTTCCGTAAAGTAAAGAATGGTTTCCAAATGGTGATTTTGTGTACATGCATGGCAGTGCTCCCTGCCATAGAGCAAAATCTGTAACCCAGTTCCTCAAAGAAAACAATGTAAAAGTGCTACCATGGCCGGGGAATAGCCCTGATTTAAATCCAGTAGAGAATCTGTGGGGTATTGTTAAACAGACACTGAAAAAATTGAAAATAACAACAAAAGTTCAGCTTATAGAGGGCCTGATAAGCATTTGGCACAGAGATGAAGAAATAAAGGAAAAGTGCTCCACCCTTGTAGGGAGCATGCCTAAACACATCAAAATGGTAATAAAGGCTAAAGGAATGCATACAAAATCCTAAGAGTTGAAAAATATATTTTGTAATATTATTTCTGTTAAATAAATAGAAAATAAACGGTATATGTTAAAAATTTCACCATTGAGTCTAATAATTTGCACACGTCTGCGGCCGACCTGGAATGGTCCTGTAACATGAAAAAGGGAGCAGAAATCGAAGAGAAGGGAGCTGTGCTAAAAGAGACGCCGCTCCACACTCTTCAGAGTGGGCGTCCGTCGCACCGGCAAATTGCGAATTCCAGTCTTAGGAAGCAGTTTTATTGGCTTCGGATATCATTTTTTTAAAGTATTTTAATAAGAGTTTCTTTTGTTTTTCGTTTTGTATCAGTATAATAATGTATTGCGACATAGCTTCATTATTGGAGAGTTTCACTAGACCTCATTCGTATTTTCTACTTCTGATATTCTCAGGTACACTTAAATGTTTACTGCACTCTATTTCTTAGAATATAATGAGAAAAAAACATTATTAATCCCTTTGAGTAAACGGTGATAGCAGGGTAACCAACGTTATAACCTTGGTAACCTCAATCATCCACTCCAGCTCATACTTAACAGCTCTTGAGCTAAAAACCCAAATAATAGAGCAATAATGCAGAATAATGGAGACAATTTACAACGTTCAGTATATAAACTGGATAGTTTAAAAGAATATAAACTGGGAAACAAAACAAAAGTTAAGTCTATCTAAGAAAATATTTTTTAGTACAAAAAGAACTAAATTGTGAAACAGCTTATTTTTATTAATTGGGATATAGCTTCATTTTATAAAGTGTATTAAAACAGGGATACCAAAATTAGAATGAATAAATTCCAGTACATTCACTGAAAATAAATAGAATTCTTCAAAATGAAACCCAGAAGGATTAATAATTAACATTCAATTAGCTAAGTATTACATATTAACGGATTGAGAGAAAAGGATACATTTTAATTACATACATGCTAACAACAATGAAAGTGCATTTGATTTTTATAACTGGTGATAATTACATGCTAAGAGTTCTAAATTTCTGGAAAAATACTTCGCAGATAGTCGTGTCTGAAGAGAATCATGTGGCCTATAGACTTCGTCGTCTTTTAGCTTGCCTCTTGTGATGCAGTTCCGCAGAATCCCTATACAAAGACCAACAGTAATCCTCAAGCATTACTTCATTCCAACGGCCCTGATATCTTTGTTACAAAACAGAAATGTCCTGATGGAATCTCTCCCCATGTTCCATCACTAACAGCTCCACAACTAGGAGAGAAAAAGTCTAGATGGGAGTGGAGAAAATGGATCTTAAGGGTCATGTTGCATCCAAGGTTACGTTATTTTTGCAGGAGAACTGTCAGTCACCAAATGCTTGTAGTTGCCATCTCTTTTGTGGCCTAAAAATCCATGAACAACACCCTTGAAGGCTTCCCAAGCTTCATTTACTTTCCCCTCCAAAATTTGGTCAAATGCAGGATCCTTTACAAGTTCTCTTATTTGTGGTCATACAAAAATGCCCTCCTTAACTTTTGCATCAGTTAATTTTCAAAATTTCTCGCTGATTGTGTTTTGTTATTTGACAGGTGTGCCAACTCCCAAAAAAACATTCCCACAATTTTAAAGTCTTCAGTCTAAAAAAAATGAAATGTCACTTTATATTCAAAACAAGAGCTAATCTATCATTTATGGTGATTTTTTAATTCAGCAGATGGAAATACATGTAATTTCACTATTTTAAGCCCGAAACATTTTCATTGTTGCCGAGTATTAATCTATTAACAACGTTGTCAATTAACTGAATCATATCAACGCCGCCCGTGTGCGGAAATTTCGTCCTGCAGTGGATTTTTTGTATATGAAAAATTTTAAAAGATATGAACATTTCTTTTACTCCGTTCTCCCAATAAATCTTGGGCTATGGCTCTTAAGCACATTGAGAAACCATTGGCCTAACTTTGAGCCCCCATCCGGGATCATTAGGGATAGCGCTAAACAATTGACCCTCACGGAGGATGAGGTGTTGCATGTCCAAGGGCGAGATGGTCAAAGCACTGTGAATATTGAACAGGCAAGAGTACCAGAAATTTTCTAAATATTGATGATGATGATGATGATGATGATGATGATGATGGTGATGGTGTTGATGATGATGGTGGTGGTGATTGGTGGTGGTGGTGGTGTCAATGGTGGTGGTGGGGGTGGTGTCGATGGTGGTGGTGTCGATGATGATGGTGGTGGTGGTGGTGGTGGTGGTGGTCATGGTGATGGTGATGATGGTGGTGGTGGTCATGGTGGTGGTGGTGTCGTTTGTGGTGGTGGTGTCGATGATGGTGGTGGTGTCGATGAAGGTGGTGGTGGTATCGAGGGTGGTGGTGGTGGTGGTATCGATAGTGATGGTGGTGGTATCGATGGTGGTGGTGGTATCGATAGTGATGGTGGTGGTATCGATGGTGGTGGTGGTGTCGATGATGGTGGTGGTGGTGGTGGTGTCGATGATGGTGGTGGTGGTGTCGATGATGGTGGTGGTGGTGGTGTCGATGGTGGTGGTGGTGGTGGCGATGATGGTGGTGGTGGTATCAATGGTGGTGGTGGTGGTGTCGATGATGGTGGTGGTGGTGGTGGTGGTGTCGATGGTGGTGGTGGTGGTGGTGGTGTCGATGGTGGTGGTGTCGATGGTGGTGGTGGTGGTGTCGATGGTGGTGGTGGTATCGATGGTGGTGGTGGTGTCGATGGTGGTGGTGGTGGTGGTGTCGATGGTGATGGTGGTGGTGGTGTAGATGGTGGTGGTATCGATGGTAGTGGTGGTGGTGTCGATGATGGTGGTGGTGGTGTCGAAGGTGGTGGTGGTGGTGTCGATGGTGGTGTGGTAGATGGTGGTGGTGGTATCGATGGTGGTGGTGGTGTCGATGATGGTCGTGGTGGTGGTGTAGATGGTGGTGGTGGTGGTGTCGATGGTGGTGGTGGTGGTGTAGGTGGTGGTGGTGGTGTAGATGGTGGTGGTATCGATGGTGGTGGTGGTGTCGATGATGGTAGTGGTGGTGGTGGTGGTATCGATGGTGGTGGTGGTGTCGATGATGGTGGTGGTGGTGTCGATGGTGGTGGTGGTGGTGTCGATGGTGGTGGTGGTGTCGATGATGGTGGTGGTATCGATGGTGGTGGTGGTGTCGATGATGGTGGTGGTGGTGGTGTCGATGATGGTGGTGGTGGTGGTGGTGGTGGTGGTGGTGTCGATGATGGTGGTGGTGGTGTCGATGGTGGTGGTGGTGTCGATGGTGGTGATGGTGGTGGTGGTGGTGGTGGTGGTGGTGTCGATGTTGGTGGTGGTGGTGGTGGTGTCGATGTTGGTGGTGGTGTCGATGGTGGTGGGGGTGGTGTCGATGGTGGTGGTGGCGGCGGCGGCGGAGGTGGTGGTGGAGGTGATACCCTGGGATATTGAAAGTCGTATGCTGCAAGGAAATATTCGTCAATATTCAATCATCTCGTAACAAGTAGAGCAAACTTGTTTGCATGCTACCACAGTGTGCTTGTTTGCGAATGTGAACGCAGAGCTCAATACACAAATTAATCAGTCGAAATTATTAATACATTTCCATTGTTGTCTTATTTTCATGCTTGTATATAAAGACTTAATTAATTTCAGCCAAGGGTGCAGAAACAATGTAGCCAGTGTTTATACAGTTGTTTGCCTTTACAGCAAGTTTTATTTACAGGTTTCTATACTCATTATTGTTATGAGCTTTGCGAATTTCTGGCGAAGTTTCTCTAATGAGCTACAGTTTGTTAAATCATGTTGACACTGACGAAAGGACAATTATTGGAAAATAGAGCATAAAACCGTGTTTATCGTGTATGTGACCATATGATTTGCTTTACATGCATGTATGCAAACCTAATTCTTTTGCCATTGCACTCCAGCACCGCAATGAAAAGAGAGGAATGATCACAGTAATATATGCACACAGCTATTATGGGAAATTATGCGAGAGAGCAGGGACAGCCCATAAAGTTTAAATAATGACTTTTCCCGAACATTGTGATACTGCATATTGTAACAGAATAAACTGAAGCAAGCTCGTTCCGACTGTAAACAGTGTCAACTGAGAACGTTAAGGACCTTTGTGACCGCTTTGTGACCAAATTTACAGGAACTAAAATTGATAATAAAAGCGTTGTAAGATCCATAGGCCACACAAGCGATATATGTATGACTACAGCTATTTTAACTTCATAGAATTTTGGGACATCATGGTTAGTGATGAACCGGGACCTCCGGAATACAAACCATGTTGCAGCGGATAAAATTCGTTAGTACCATGGTAGGTCTCCTGACATCTTTTTTCCTCTAACGTTGCAGGATACATTATTCGGAGTATCATCCTGAAGTAGCTACAAAATAAGTATGAGCATGGGCCTAGCCAATACAGTAATGGTGCTCTCTTGGCGTTGCCAGTTCCACAGCGACCAGGTGACAAAGAAGGAAGATTTAAATCCCTTTGTCCCTACGCCTCCCGTAGGGGAAGGGATGCGTCCCTTTCAGCTGCCAAAGTGCGGGCGCTGCGGACCCCTAGCACTCGTGGTACCTCTGACGTTACTAGAGGAACCTCGGGCCGAACATGCCGAGCCCCTCCCGAATGGGAGCTGTTCGGATTGGGTTGGACTCGAGGGGGCAGTGTGTTCCCGTCACCCACGGGCAATTGGGTACCTCTGGCCAGGCCATCGGCCGCCCGGAGGGGGTAGAGGGTTGCCTCATATGTCCCGGGTGCTAGCCTGCAGAGCTAGTGGCTGGTGTGCTAGACACTGGCGGCCCTACCAAGGTTTATTGGTAGCTGGTTCATTAAGGACCGGTGCGGAAGTGGCGTATCCACTTCCGTCCTGCTTGCCGTGTGCAGGCGGGGGGGGCGGTTTATAAAATAGGTACTGTCCTACGGTAAATAGACCCGAGAGGCCCGGGTTCAGGTCCTACGGGGCCTGGACTAATGGGAGTAGATCCTCACATTAACTTGTCCCTACGACACATAACCATTTCGTTTTGACGTTATATCACCATCATCTCATCTAGTGTTAAGCCCTAGCTCTAATCTGCATCCCTGTTTACGAATTCCCTATGCATGTTGCACGTACTAACCCCGGGAGTCAGTCAGGTCTCTGTCCTGGCTGAGGCCCGTAAACCCAACAGACACGCTAGCTTGGTCCCCATACTACCAAGAATAGAATTAACCTATACTAACAGGGGTGCTTTAGCGGAACCCGAAAATAACACACAAATCCCCCTAGCATGTCTTTTGCACGTTTATTAACAGTCAAGCATCCTTTCCCATAGCTGCATGTTCATCTCCCCATGCACATGCTGTTAATAAACTATGTAGCCTCTGAGGACGATCGTCATCGGGGGCGGCGGGTGTGGGGCCGCCCCTAAAAAAAATAATAAAAAAAATTCTTTGTCCCTCTGAAATCGGCTAGCCCATAAACTGAGTTCCGTTATCGCTCCCATTTGTTGCAGTTATAATAAATACAAACATATCCTTAAATTCTTTATAAAGAATATAATAGTACGAAAGCTAGAAAACTCAAACTATTCCATCAAACATAATTCTTGTTGCAGTGATTTTGATTAACCCAGGTTTCATCCAAATAAAAGATAGGTTTGGAATCATCTGTACATTTTACGCAGATATTTTAATCTTGGAGTAAAAATATTACTTCTTTGAGCGTAAATTTGCTGAATTTTTGGTTCTTCTATATTTGAATCCAAGAGGGCGCCGGGGTAGCGCAGTGGTTTCATTTGCGACTCTCTTGCTGGGCATCCGAGTTCGATTCCGGGCTCTGGGGTGTCGATTTTAAGTCGGCCCTATCCGTGCCTTCAACTGTCTAGCCCATGTGAAGTGTCCCATATGAAACTACTACGGCGTGTTTGTTTCACATAATAAGATTGAACTTTACTGCAAAAAATTATGACCGTAAAAGCATTATGGGCATTATTTATTGAACAGCCCTTGTATTTGTTCTCTATTTCACGCCTATCACGTGCTTTACGCTGCATTTTATTGGGAGCGTCTATTTCTACGAATTTATCTTATTGGACATTTCCATTGACGTTCATCTATGCAACAGACACGGGTCCACCCGTAGGGTTGTATGACCCCTTGGCGTCATAACGGTACTGCATCCTTTCTCTAAATGATTTCCTTAAAATTTGGCATAGATTCCGGCTCCGGACAATTGTCCAACTGTTTACGTATGCAGCCTCATCTGACCGTTCCAACTTAAGGAAACTTTTTCCATATATATTGATTTCGTTTACAGGTTATTCCTATTCCAATATTCGTTAGGACTTTATTTATTTTATCATATATTCCCAATGGCTTATTAATAATTTCTATGTTTTTATCATGCCTTTCTTATATTCTTCTATTGGAAACCGATGGTTTCTGCTTCAAAGTGAATGTTAAGGTTTTACAATAACGATTACAGAAAGTCTTGCGAGTACATCACATCAGACGTTTCTCCCTGCAGCATAGAATAAATCCTCTTCCAGCCCTCAAAGGCAGGATTGTGTTTAACAACGCTCTGCAGATTCGAAGAGTATTCAACTCTTACTGGTCCGAGGACCTTTTCTTGCAAATATTTCCAATGATGTCTAAGTTCCTTTGTTTGGCAACGTTAAGCTTTACAAGCACAGAATAGTTTGAGTATATGTTTAAGGATGTTGCTTGATGTTTTGATATATGCAAGGAAATCACAACAAAGGGGGCCTTGTAAATCATCCAATGTACTGAAAAGGCACTTGAGACTTGGGATCATTAGGTCGGAACCCTTCATTTAAGCAGCTCCAGGAAGTGTAAAATACTTGGTGCGGAATAACGTGGGCGCCAATTTGGTGTGGTATTATCAGTTGGATATTATTTTGGTGCAGTATGACATGATGGATTGCTTGACTTTTAGAGTGAGGTAAAAGGAGTTCTGTGTTGTGGTGTGAGAATGTTCGTTTAGGATTATGTATTGGTGAGCAGAAGTTCTCTCAGCAGTTCTCACCAGTCAATGAGAAGTACTGTTTGTTTCCTGACTTGTTTATTCACACATATTACTCGACCTTCAGGTGACCAGCGCTGCTATCGTTCCGTATCACGTCTTATCTGGTCGATTAGAATAGTGAAATATTAGTAAGTTGACGTACAGTAAGTTACGAAACACAAATAGAGCGATTGAAAGCTGCGCGTGCCTCTATAACATATTTTCTTGCGCCTGCCGATGTATGACACATTGCTGTCCAGAAGACATGATTATATCTGAACAGAGCATATATTCACTGGACTCACTGTTTTTTTTTATTTAATTTACATCCTCCAACGTTAAGTCATATCGGACGATGAATGGAATGGGTGAAATGATGCTCAAATGAGATGCTTAGAGTTACCCCATATTCGTCTTTCAGGATAAGGGAAAACCCCGGAAAAAACTTATCCAGGTAACTCACCCTGACCGAGATTCGAACTCGCGACCTCTTGAACGTGAGGCAGACACGCTACCGCCACTCTAGCGAGGCGGACACTGGACCCACCGTGTATGTGCTATAAGCTGGGGTAAACACCTGTGTTGCGAATTTTTTCCGATACGCTTTCTCGCTTTGCTTGTGTTGCTCTGTTTTACTCGCTTGCAATCACTCTCGTTGCGTCACCTCGTCTCTCCGATAATACTTAATGGCACCGCGTTCAAAATCTAACTCCGCTACCACCTCTCCATCAGATACTATACCTTCTCCACATCTTCTTTCAAATCACACGTCTTCTCCCCTTCGTTGTAAACACCTTTCCTTGCAGTCTTACTCTCAGATTTTTCCCTAGGTTTGTTTGTATATTTTCACCACTTTTCTATTCCTTCTCCATTTCACGCCTATCACGGAATGGCCGCGCCGTGGCTCAGTGGTTAGACCGCTTGGCTCTCACCAAGGCGGCCCGGGTTCGATCCCAAGCGACCGCAAAGTGAGATTTTTGGTGGACAACACGGCGGTGGGGCGGGTTTTCTCCGGGATCTCGGTTTCCCCCGCCATCTCATTCCACCAGTGCTCCATCTTCATCTCATGTATTATCAGTGTCATCGCCTGCGGTGTCATATGTAGTAAAAGCGGGCGTTAAACCCCCCCCCCCCCACACACACACACACACACACACACATACACACATTCACACACAGACGCCTATCACGTGGTTTACGCTGCATTTTATTTGGAGAGTTTATTTCTACGATTTCACCTTATTGGTCATTCCATTCGTTCACATATGCAGCAGTCATGGATCCACTCCCTTAGGATTGGATGACCCTTGGCGTCATCGGTACTGCATCCTGCCTCTGCACATTTTCCTTAAAGCTTGCATTCCTTACTGGCTCCGTGCTGATGGTGGAATTTTAGCAGTGTACAGGGTGTATGTAAATGAATATCGGGGTTTTAACTCTTTATTATACTTATTACATTCAACTTATAGTTATAAATGATATGTCAAATGAGAAAGCGGCTCAAACAGTTTTACCAAGAACCTTGTCAATGTTCAATATGACTACCCTTTGTCACACAGCACACATCAAATCTATAGCCGAGTTCTTCCCAAACGTTGTTAAGTGTGTATTCAGTAATTGTAGCAACAGCTGCTTCAATCCATTGTATTAATTCAGGTAGGCCAGCTGGTAGCTGAGGCACGTACACACTATCCGTGATGAAACGCCAAAGGTAAAAATCGCACGGCGTTAGGTCAGGAGAACGTGGAGGCCCCTGTCATTGGGGCCCTTGCGGCCTATTCAGCGCTCGGTTACAGTGACGTTCAACCAATTGCGTACATCGTTATGCCAGTGAGGTGACTCACCACCTTGCTAGCAAATGAAGTTCTCTGGCTCATTTTCTT
Organism: Mantis religiosa; assembly: GCA_030765055.1. Taxonomy (NCBI): domain Eukaryota; kingdom Metazoa; phylum Arthropoda; class Insecta; order Mantodea; family Mantidae; genus Mantis; species Mantis religiosa. Next base: position 49,504,814 of record CM060956.1, read on the forward strand.
CCAACTGAGTGAAGAGCCATTGCTCTAGTGTATCAAGGTAAGACGTGCCAGTTGCAGTAGGTTTACCAAAAAAGAAAGGCCCATAAACATTTCGCCAGGATACGGCACAAGAAATATTCACTTTAGGGGAATCTCGTTACATTTGTACCACCTTGTGAGGATTTTTTGAGCCTCAGATGCGCACATAATGAGTGTTAACATGTCCACTAATGAAAGTTCGATTAATCATTGCAGACAACACGATCCATAAAGTCGTCATCGTCATGAAACATGTTTGCGAAGTTGGCACGTAGTCCGTGGTCTGTCGGCTTTAGAGCCTGTTATAACTGTAAACGGTAAGGACGTAGCCGTAAGCGTTTTCTTACAACTTTCCAAACAGTCGACACAGGAACTTGTAATTTACGACTAGCCTTCCGGACTGATTTCTGTGGGCTACGAATGAACGACTCTCTCACATTCCTTAATCAGTCTCTTCCCTTACTCTTGGTCGTCCCGTGCTCTTCCCTTTACAAAGGCAGCCGGTATCTTTAAACTGACGATACCATCTACGAATATTATCACTAGGAGGATCACAATCGAACTTAATGCGGAACGCCCGTTGCACAGTAACTACAGAATCATCTCTGCAAACTGCAAAACAAAACGCTTACTGTTTACTAGTCGCCATATTTGCTACTACCGCTGTCTAGCAGATTACGGTAGAAGCATTGCACGCACATGCGCACTGGTGCCAACAAACAAGACTGAGCTGCCTTTTAATTTGACATATCATTTATAACTAGGTTTAATGTAATAAATACTATAAAGAGTTGAAAGCCCAATATTCATCTATATACACTGTGTATTGTTCTATTGTTTGCGCATCCGGCCCCATCTGTCCGTTTTAACTTAAGGCAACTGTTTCCCTGTATTTACATCGTTTACAGGTTATTCCTATTAAAATATTCCTTTTGACTTTATTTCTAATATTTATTCCCAATTGCTTATTAATAATCCTCGTGGTTTAGTCAATTCACAAATATTCTACACTATAGGAACTTACGGTTTTTGATTCACACTTTAACATCCTGTAAATCTTTATTCAAATGACTATCTTGTGTTTATTCTTTGAATTTGTAATTAAGATACTTAAACAGGAAAGGAAACAAAATGAACATTTCGTTGATCACGGTGGTTGATCTGTAATCAGGCTATACTTAGGAACTCACACAGTCACACCATCCTAAAATTAATGCATTACAGCATCTTCTTCAATGCACGTAGTTCGTCATCAGATCACCAAGCTACTGCGAAACGAATAAACACTATGATCTGAATATGCATAGAAACATTTTGGACAAGTCAAGCTGCGGACATAATAAAGAAGCTATCACTATGTTCATATCTGCATTTGCTTGAGAGCTTGATGACATCATCTCTGCTCTATGTGGGGCCTGTGTACCAAAAATAGCGTGTAAAGTATAGTACCCGAAAATGAGTACATAATACGATGCATGTTTTTAAAGTCAGTACCGTTTTGCGATTCCGCAGCCGCAGCACTACGGTCGGCGTTCCACGCATGCGCGCTGGTTACCTACATTTCTTGTCTACGCACTGACGCCATTACAGTCTGATTCTTCATTGTATACGTTGGTTACTGAGTGTTTAAGATGCCTCCGACAATCGTGAGTCCCGCCGATTGTGAAGTACGGGCTGTTATACCATTTCTTAGTGCAAAAGGCGTAAAACCGATCGATATTCATCGTGAGATCTGTGAAGCTTACGGACAAAACGTTATGAGTGATGGAATGGTAAGGAAATGGGTGAGAGCATTTAAGGATGGCCGCACAAATGTGCATGATGAAGAACGGAGTGAGCGTCCTTCCGTCGTTACTGAAGATTTGGTGCAGAAATTGGACGAAAAGGTGAGAGAAAACAGACGCTTTACAATTTCATCATCGTGCGACTATTTTCCTCAATATTCTCGTAGTGTTTTGTATCGCATTGTGACCGAGAACTTGAGGTACCGGAAATTGTGTTCATGTTGGGCTCCGAAAATGTGCAGTGCATTGATTTTCCTTGAGCGGTACCACAATGAAGGTTAAGATTTTTTAGACCAAATTGTTACTGGTGACGAAACATGGGTGGCCTACGTCACACCAGAATCGAAACCACAATCCATGGAATGCCGACATTCATCATCACTTCACAAAAGTGAAGTTTAAGCAAACAATTTCTGCCCGGAAAGTCATGTGCACAGTTTTTTGGGACAGAAAAGGAGTATTGCTAGTGGAGTTTGTGACTCGTAATGAGACAATCAATGCAGCGTCTTATTGTGAGACATTGAACAATCTGCGCCGTGCAATCCAGAACAAAAGACGTGGCAAGTTGAGTAAGGGTATCGTTTTGCTGCATAACAATGCCCGTCCACATGTGGCTAATCGGACCAAAGACCTCATCAAATCTTTTCAATGGAAAACTCTAGATCATCCTCCATACAGCCTTGATCTGGCGCCCAGTGACTACCATTTGTTCCTGTACTTGAAGAAACATCTGGGCGGTCAGCGTCTTCAAGACGATAACGAAGTCAAAACAGTTGTGATACAGTGGTTAACACGTCAGGCGGCAGAATTTTATAAGGATGGTATTCAAAAACTGGTGCCACGTTATGACAAGTGCCTCAATTTTTACGGAAATTATGTAGAAAAGTATAGGAATAACACAGCACTGTTTGGGAAGGATTGTTTACCGGTAGCGGTCTACACATGGCACATGTATGGAGCGCCGCCCCCCACACGCGGAACAGAGCTGACGAGGGATGTCCACCAGCTACTTGCCAGTGGCCGCAAGCGGCACTTTCAAGGCTTCAGTTTTCGGCTACTACGCAGCAGATCTTTTTGTTGCACATGGCTTATATACAGCAGATATTATACCAACCAATTTTTTAGGTGCGTAGCGGTGCGAGTACAGTGATAGTTCCCTTTAAAGACTATCCAATTACTTTTAACAATCCAGGTCTTACTAGTGATAGGCATTCGTGTGGCATCTGATTTCAAAATAACTAAATGCAGTTATCGAAACACAAACAGACTTTGAAAAATTAGTCATTCTGACAGCGGTTCCGATAACGTTAATTTGAACACCAATAAACCATTGTTGTGTGTATCAGCTGAATAATACACAGAAAAATGAATATATCCCGTCCTTATTACTTGTTTTCTTAGTTATAGTAACTCCGTTTATAGTTTAGGTTTATCCTTGAGGACAATGAATATTCTTTGGAGGTGCTGCAAGTATTCAGTAAGTATGAGGAGACTTTCCAGTAGATAATGTAACATTAATCCAATTTTTCGGAATATAAAAATACAAAACTGATGAAAGATGATTTGCTTGTGTGACAAAACACCTCAATTTTCAATAATTGTACATTGGTGTGCGTTTTTCAATAGGTATACCGCACTTGGACTGTACTGTTATCCCTCGTGAATGTAAACAACCAGAGGTACCTTGACCATGACAACCGCCTCGCAGACAGTCGTTTTACACTACACCTTGACGTTGCATCTGAATGTACTTGCAAGGCAATGCTTCGCTAGCTCGCAGAGTACTACGTTGTTTTCGATGTATGCACATTTGATGGTCGTGCTGTACATTGAGGCGGTCCGGCCCGTAGCGAACCACGTCGAGCTCTTCTTTGTGCTCAACGCCTCGCAATTAAGGATTGGTGGCGTGGGGAGGTTAAGAATAGGGAGATTGGAACCGGTTCGAGGTGACTTGTGTTGTAGATCTTGTATGATTACTCTCATCTGAGCTTCAGGGAGTGGGTGCATCCTGACTTGTTGTGGGTTGAATGAAGTAGACACCTCAAATTTGGTAGATGAAAGTTTACTGTTGTCCTTAGACTCCTTTGATCGCCACCGTGGGGTTTTTCGCGTGGTTGATGATGTGTGATGTGTTGTGATGTGTAGAAATAATAGTGCGGCGTAGCTTATATATCGAATTCCTTATATATTAATATTTGCACTAATTTTCACTGGAACGACTGTTAAATACTGCACCTTGTCTTGGTGCATGGCGTGGAAACGGATTTGTTAGACGACGCCGAATACGCGTCTGTCTCATGTAGATCACAGGACCGAAGTGTTCTTACTAGAAAAACCTACTTTCAGCCATTACTTTGAATTTCCCCCATTCTAGGTATTTTTTTGGAGTTTGAAAAATCACGTGAACTAATATTAATTTTCCATTGGCTGGTACCTATCCCCACTTACGATCAATGTTCAAATTTTCCAGTTTTGGACCTAATATCAAAGTCGCTTTCTCTTTTCTCACTGTTAGATAAATTATGCCAGCTCAGGTGTGTAAAGGCCCAGACTAAATCCTGCAATCTTTTGTTACAATCACAATCGCGAATTCTAAGAAAGAACACCGTCTCAACAGGACGGTGCCCCGCACTGTCTTGGGCTAAGTCAAACAATAGGTAATGTTTCCGGTCAAGTTAGGATGTGGGGACCTGAGTGTCCAAGAATGTTCAGAGATTTTAGATTGAGAAAAACATTTATGTTAGATAAGTATTGGTGTATTATTTATACATCTAAATATGATTCTTGCTTATAGCGTGAATGTCCCTGTGGGCTATTATTACTATTATTATTGTTATTATCATTAACTTTATCATTATTATTTTGACTCGTTCCTATCACATAGGGACTGCATCAACATCTGACGTCATTCATACTCTGTGTGCAGCTAGCTTGTATCACATGCCCGCGCACATCCCTCCGGCCTTCCTACATAAAACACTTTGATGGCTGTGAGTAATTTTAATATTAAATTATGCTACATTGCTGCCAATTTCACCTAGGATTTCTGCTACAAACTGCTTACAGCGTGAATTAATTCACGGCCAGATATTGTACAAATAAGAGTTGTCATTTCTTCTTGTGTAGTGCTTAATATGAGAAACGCATTTTCAGAATGTAGTGGAATATATTTATAATGTAAACGTCAGTAACATGCTTTTACAATGACAGATAAATTATTGTGTCCTGTTAGGGATACACGCATTAAAATAAAAACAAATCTTTGCAGTGACAGCTATTAGCAGTTCCAATTCTTTTACTAGTATTCTGTATAGCGCAATACCTATATGCTGCTATAGTAGCGAATTTTAACACAACTCCTTTTATTTTCTCTACAACAGTACATTATGTAGGGGATTGCCTTTCATCCAAAACTTCGATACCTGATTGAAGTGCTAATACTTGTAGCCCTCTGGTCTGCCTCACGATGCTTCGCACGTTAGCAGGAAAGCTGTGCGTGGGTGTGTATTGATCAAAGAAAGGATGACACCGGAATCTGACTCTCAAACCTTTAATAAACAGCACTCACTTTAACGAAGAGGTTGCCGACCTATTACTTGAATGTCCGATGCTAACGTATCTGAATATTCTACCAAGCGGTAACCCTCGGTGAATATTCTACCAAACGGTAACACTCGGTTCTAACCTTGAGGCAAGAATGACCCTTAATCTACGTCTTGTCCTGCCAGTGATCCGAGCAGAAGTGTTCAAGGTTAGCCCAAAATAAAGCATTAAGCTTCAAAATTCTTCTATTAACCTCTCCCTTTTGCTAATGAATTTTAGACTCCCACTACTAGTTTCCAAATCGATGTTGCCACTTCATTTCTGCATTTCTGAAATTTTTTTCTTTTCATGCTAAAGTCCCCCTATATATGCCTTTCCTTTGATTTTTTAAACATGGTATAGATATCTTGATATTTTTTTTATTGTTCCTGAAAACAAATCAACGATGCTTTAAAATTACTAAATTTACAAGATAAAACTATAAAATTCATTTTATAAAGTGAAATTAATGGATTTCTTCCTTTTCTAGACTTGAAGATAATAAGGTATTTATAGGAAATCTACTCATATTGATAATTACATAAAATACAAGTTTTAACCCTTTTTGACATAAATTTGCTGTTTTTAATAGTTTGATTTATAGATTAATAAACATATCCCTGAATAAAGAAGAATTTAATAAAGATTATAAACATATTATTAATACTGCTTTAATTAATGGTTTAAATACAGATTTTATACAAAAGAAGATTGAAAAATTTAAATACCAAAAAACTGTTAATGATATTTGTGCCCTTAGAAAATAAAAGACGATTATAACTTTTAAAAATTTACTTACCATTCTTGGGTTAATAAACATTTTCAAATTTTTTTAAAAAGAAATTGAAATAACTTTAGTTCCTCAAAATAAGTATAGTATTAAAAATTTACTACATTTTTCTAAAACATATAAAATTCCTGATAGTAAAAATCTGGTATTTAGCAATTTAATTGTTCAGTTTGTGATCAGGTTTATATTGGAAAGACCAAACGTAATTTGCAAACCAGAACGAAAGAACCTTTTCGTAACATTAAGTATAAACAAACTGATAAATAAGCAGTAGCAGATCATTTTTGGTCATTTAACCATGAAATAAATCCCAAAGTTAAATTATTAAAACAATTAAATGGTCCGATAGATTTAATAGTTTGGGAAAATATATCTATTTTAAAAAATAAGCATCGTGTAATTAATTTTGAAATACCAGCAGTTGATTCTGTTTGTAGGTTTCTTTCGTTTTCAGATGTTGGTAATACTAAGAAAACACAAGAAAAACATGGTAACCATGGATTCCTTGACAACGAAGTTGGTTTTACTGGACCGAGGACGCAATCGATTTGTTTGTGACATCGATCTCATTAGAAAGAAGTATCAACAGCAATTTCTTAAGATAAGTGGAGCCTTAGTGGCACATATTTATATTTGTGTAATCCCCCTATACACCTGCGAGAAGTATTATCTCACATTCCAAGAATGCCAAGCTAGCCAGCCGTAGCTGATCAGACAACCTTGAATACTTCTACTCCTCATTAGCGTACCCGACCGAACCACTTCTACAAATTTGCCTGAAAACCAGCCGTCTCTAATTAGAATTACCATACTTAATGTTATCTTCCCCCGAGGTAAACTGCACTCATACTCTATTGCCAAACCTATATCCCCTTAAAATTTAAAATAAATTCACTATGAGCTTCGTAATACACCAAGGGTTGCAGTTAAATATAAATTGATTTGCACTCAAAAAGTATTGAATTATCAATTTTTCTTGGACAAATAAGAACATAAACTGTAATTAATTCTTATTTTGTAAAGGTTTTTAATTTTTTATTTAGCTTTTATATTAAAATGTTAAACTTGAAATTTTAATATTTATGTGTAGATAATTTTATTATAAGCATTAATTTATTCAATGAATGGTAATTTCTTTATAGTACCAGTTTTAAGAGTTTATGAGTAAATAAGAAAACTTCTAGAAATAATCATCTTGTGTGTCCATGTGTGTGTGAATAGCAGAATCAAAGAATAAAAAGTCCAAACTTTTTATTTTCGTGTACCTTCCTTGGTAGATGCTTCATTTAGTCTGGATTGGGGTGTTTTCTTGAAAATCTATCCTTTATACTGAATACTTTTAAAAAGTTTTATTTTCTTAAAAATAACTGCAGGTTTTGATTAAAATAGTGTATGTATAGGATGTTTTAAACACCAATGAAATTTGTATTTTGACGTCTTTCGGTGTATCTTAAGGTCTTGTTTTATTTGAATGATATTCACGTAACTGTTATACCATAGGAAATGGAAATGTGTAACTCCACAAAGCATCTCTGTGATAAACTGTGTATTTTAAAGAGACCTATATATTTTGTGTAGTAAGCTTTAGCCTGAGACATTCGTTTGTTATTGGTTTAAGTTTTCCACTCATTTAATAGTAAACAGATCCACTATCACAACATATAGTTAAATTTCCTGTCACTCTTCAGGCCTCCTTTGCCTTCTTGTGGTGCGCAGACAGTAACTTTACAGGCAAAGAGGCCACAGGGGAGCGCAGAAGGTCCTTAATCTTCTCTAGTTCATCCGTTTCTCTCTATAATCCATGTGTCTTAATTACATAGGCTAGGGTGGGGCTATTCTTCTCACAGAGCTTTTCCGCCCGAAATAAGCAAATTAGTTACTGCCCAACAATCTTGGACAGCGATGACTTCCCTGCCAGTTCATTGTCAAGCTTGGTGTTTGTGCGACGTTTCTATGAATTTACCTGAGGCTGTGGGCTGCTGTTTTAAAAGCATTAACAGAAGAAAATTACAAGGTAAGTAACTTATGTTGCCTTATTTGCCTCGAATAAGAACTACCATTTGTAACTTAGGGTGTAGTATCTGCAGATAGATCTCTGATTGAAAATCAGTGTCAGTGTAGGTTATAGTTTAGGGTACGCAGATGGCGCATTTCTTTTATAATAACTCTCACATGGTGCGTAATATCAAAAGTTCAACATTTGGGGCTATTTCGCCCAAATAAAGAGAGGCTATTATTATCGCCCAGTTATAATATAGGTATTTTTGTACTCTTTTAACCTAATTATTTCTTATACAACTATTACTGAATTTTATTTGATCGCTTCAGATGGTACACACATATAAACAAAGGAAGCTGGAACGAAACTGGACGACATTGCTGGTGCTGTTACGAGCGTATTAAACGGTGATATAAGTTTGAGAGGAGCAGCGGGCCTTTTCAGAGTGCCTTACTCTACACTCAATGATGTGTTCATGCACATCAACGTCAAAAAGCATTAGGAGGAAGAGTGTACAAATCAGTTGGTCATCCTACAGTGTTCAGTTTGGAGGTTAGTTTCCAGGTTAAAATACTTGGCCACAGGAGGCGTTGGATGTACACCGGAACAAAAAGAAAGAAACGCGTAGACCCATTGTAAAATTAATTGTGAAAAAAGTGAGTCAAGTGATGACTTGATTCCAGTCCAAATAGAATACAGTGATGAGGAAGATGTACCATGTGGATTTTGTGGGTTAAAGTTTTATTCTTCGAAATCAGCAACCAAAGGAGACTGGATCAAATGCCAAAAATGTGGACTATGGGTCTCTGTGCATTGGTGCAGTTGGTAAGAAAAACTTCATTTGTGGCAAATCCATTTAATTAACATGAAAAAAGTACTGTGAGCGCTAATAGTCCCAGGGCCGGGCGCAATAGCCCTGTTAATACTGAAATGAAATATGTAGTGTTTAACACCCACTTTTACTAAATACGGCACCGCAGGCGATGACATTGATGATACATGAGATGAAGATGGAGCACCGGTGGAATGAGATGGCGAGGGAAACCGGAGATCCCGGAGAAAACCCGCCCCAGTGCCGTTTTGTCCACAACAATTCTCACTTTGCGGTCGCCTGGGATCGAACTGGGGCCGCCCTGGTGAGAGCCAAGCTCTCTAACCACTGAGCCACAGCGCGGCCCCGTTAATTCTGAGACTACCTTTCTGTGCAATATTAGCTGTTTTATTTGATCACAACTATAGCAAGTAAAATATGTGCTTATAACATCTGTATGCTTTAAGGGATTAATAAAGACTGCTCTATGTTTAACATAAAATATTGTTTTTTATTTGATTTATAACATTATAAATTTAAAATAGGCGGAAAAGCCCCGCTGTATCCTATGTAGGTATAAACACGGAGGAGAAAATCTCAATAATGTAATCTACATAGATCTAATTTCATTTACTTGTCTCCATATTTCGTGCAGTTCTTAGTTTATAAATACTGAAAATGTATGCTTTGTGGTAGACCTGTATAAATTAAATACCCAGTTAAGTTGGTTATACAGCATACCAAATAACCATTTAAATGAACAAACGTTTTACTTACTACGAGGGCTGTTCAATAAAGAATGATCATAATTTTTTACGGCCATAGTTTTTCGCACTAAAATTCAAACTTATTATATTCTGTTAGATTAATTTGAAACAAACACGCCGTAGTAGTTTCATTGTTGGTAACCCTGGTTCTCACCTATGAGAACTGGACAAGATCAGACTTGTTCAGTATTGCCTACCGCTGCAATGGAGGTAACATGCGAGGAACAATATGCAGCTTTGAAATTCTGCTTTCGTCTCAACAAATCTTCAGTTGAGCCTATACAATGTTACAGGAGGCCTATGGAGAGACTGCTCTACCCTACAGCACAGCTCAAAGGTGATTTAAAATGTTTAAAGGGAGGAGACAATCAATTTAAAAGGAAGGTGGACCCGGTGCTCCAGTTACTGCTCTTACGGAAGAAAACATTAACACTGCTGCTACCATTGTGAGAGAGGATCGACAAATTACCTTAAGATCACTTTCTGAAATACTAAACATTTCATCGGGTACCACCCACACGTTGGTGACAGAAACATTACACATGAGATGTGTTTGTGCGCGATGGGTTCCAAGGCTGGTGATTCCCGAATAAGAGGACATTCGCATGCAGATCTGCCTGCAGTTAAAGTTGATGTTAGAGGAAGATCCGGAGTTTCTTTCAAACGTAATCACTGCTGATGAAACTTGACTACATCATTTTAATCCTGAGAGCAAACAGCAAAGCTCAGTGTGGAAATCTCCATCACCATCCTCCAAAAAAGTTTCTGCTGGGATAGTTATGATCATCTAATTCTTTGATATTCATGGAATGGTTTATCAGCATGTTGTGTCTGTACACACATCAGTAACAGGACAATACTACAGGGGTGTCCGGAAAACATTGCAATTCCATATTAAGCGCAAAAGACCACATTTCCGTGAAGCAGGCTGGATGCTGCACCACGATAATGCGCGGCCGCATATTGCCAATGCTGTTGCTGAATATGTAGCAAAGATCAACCTTTAGTGCATCCATCACCCTCCCTATAATCCAGATTTAGCCCCATGTGACTTTTTTCTATTCTCTGACTTGAAGAAACGCCTTCGTGGGAGGCATTATCCATCTTCAGAAGCAGTGGTGAAGGCTGCGGAGGCGATTTTGGAGGATCTGTCAAAAATGTTTTCCAACATGTCTTTGAAGACTGGCAGAAATGCTGGGACAAGTACATCGCATTCAGGGGAGACTAATTTTAGAACCATCAAAATTATGAGGATGAGTAAAGGTACGTTGTCAAAAAAGTTGTGATCATTCTTTTTTGAGTAGCCCTCGTACATTTACGTTTCTCCAGCTGTTGATGGCAAGATTTTCAAAAGCTTCTTCAAGTATTCTGGAACAGACGCCAATTGCATTGAGTTCGAAACCTCATCTGCATAAAAGTTCTTTAATTTGTGTTCTTTCAGTTAACTTGGGGCGTTTTCATCCTGCCGACGATAAATTAATCCGTTGAAAGCGACTAAATGAGGGTCTGCAGCGCACCAATGTGATTCCAGCCGACTAAGGATTAATTAATCGATTTACAAAAGCAATCGATAGTAATCACAGCTAGCAGTAAGCTGTTTTTGGGCATTGCTGAAGCAGAAATGCACGAGACGTCGCACAGGATTTTAGGCCTAACTTATTGAATGTCCCTCCTATGACAGAATCAGGATTATTGTTCAAAGCAGTTAAGTTGGAAGTAGTGCGCGTTCAGAAAGTGGATTCAGATACCTAAAAAGAACTGTTGGTAATTTAAACAAACCAGCTTCATAAATACAATGTGTTAATAAATAAACCAATGACGTCTCGTAGGATACACATGAAAGCGTAAAATGCAGAACAAATATTGGTACATATTCATTTTTCTGATAGCCATATTTTAATTGCAATATCAATTTATGACTCTTTTAGAAGAACAGCCACTATCTGAGACTGTCGCTTGTTTATTCCTCTTTTCTTTATTTCATCGCAATACGCTGCTGCCATCTACGGCCTAGACGGCACTCCTACTTTTCCAATGACCAGGGTTTTCTTTTAAAAACAAAGAACAAGCATATCAGCTGAGGTTGGCAACGATTGGCATGCGTTGTTAAAATTGATAGGAATAATCCATCTCCATCTCATTTGATAAAAATACAAGAAATCCTGTTTTGGTTTTATTGCTTGCTTTCTTTGTTTTAACAATGGTGTTAAAGATGAGATAGATATAGAAATATGTTCAAGATATTCTGGGATAAGGCTCAGTTCTTATTTTAGAGATAACAATATTAGGTGATTGGTCTTATAGTTCCAGTGACGCTCTGGTTCTTGCAATGTAAAGAAGCTAGCGGCGTTTCTGCCGAGTATACCTTAAACTTTCCTCATAAGAAGATATTCAGGATTGATATCCAGAAATATAATAGCAGGAAAAATGGAGAGAAAGGCATGGTGAGTATTCACTTAACATGTGAAAAACCAATAGAATATACAGGATGTTTTAAAACCACACCGAACGGACATATAAAAGTAGTTGATCAGCTTCTATGACACATACAGATAGTTATTACCGTCAATAGAGCCGCATAAAAAATGCTACAGAATTAGTGTGGATTAGGCAGTGATAGGAACAACGACGCGTGCCTCATGTTGTCGGAGTTCGCAGGTATAGGTCACCCGCCGTGCCGCGTGCTGTAGCTGTTTGAAAACATACCAGCATTATCCGTAGTAGCTTGGTACTATTAGCTGTATTACTGCTTATGAGCGTTTAACGTGTTCCAAAATTCCGTTACAGCCGTCCATGATGGTAAATAAGCTGGTGGACATATGCAACTTATACCTTTTAGAGGGAATTTAATGTTAGTAAGGTTGAGGATGGAAGCACAAAGTGATAAACAGAACAGAAAACAACATCAAAGAATTGCAGATAAATTAACCAAAACTAAATGGCTTATACAATGAAGCGAGTATTTTATTTCACGTGTTTGATAATACTAAATAAAGCATTTGTAACTGAAAAGGAAGCTATTGATATTTACAGTAAGTAGTTGAAAGTATTGTTCAATTAAGAGCATAACAAAATGATCTGTAGTTAAACAAATAAATATTATCATGGAAGTAACTATTTTTTCAATTCATATTTTTAATGAAACTAAACCAATCATGCGTTCGTTGCACTCCATTAAGCTCTTCCATCCATCAAAACCATATCCGTCATTTCGGCGTTCGTATAGAGTTCCATATTGCTTGGATTTGTTATATAAGTACTCGCAAAGTCCTCCCTGTTAGGACGGAATGTGTTTTACACTGAAGAGCAACCTTACAACGCCCGCCTCAGTAGCGTAGATGGTAGCGTATCTGCCTCACGTTTAAGAGGTTCCGAGTTTGAATCTCGGTCAGGGTGAGTTACCTGGATAAGGTTTTTTCTGGAGTTTTCCCTTATCATGAAAGATGAATGTTGGGTAACTCTGAGATCTATTGTCCCCGGGCTCATTTGAGCATCATCTCACCCATTCCATTCATCGTACGTTAAGACTTAACGTTGGAGGTCGTACAATTACCCCCAAAAACATGCAACTCTCCGAGTTATTAGTCGACTTTTTCCACAAGTAACTGCCCTTTGCCCCATTACCTGTAAGGTAGGCTAGGGTCACTGATAAAGAGCAAGGAGTTTTTTTTTTAATTTACGTCCTCAGACGTTAAGTCATATCGGACGATGGATGAAATTGGTGAAATGATGCTCAAATGAGTCCGGGGTCCATGGAGCTTAGATTTACCCAGCATTTGTGTATCAGGATAAGGGAAAACCCAGGAAAAAACCTTATGCAGTTAACTCGCCCTAACCGAGAAGCAAGGAGTCATGTTTTTGTTTTCGTGGCCGGTGCGTCCCAGTAATAACTTTTGAGGTTCGCACACCAGTGGTTCCTGCGCTGCCTAATCAAAAATAATTTAATATTTAATATTGCATAAAATTATACCTAACAGAACTTCGAAGCTACGACAGCGAAGTTCGGACTACTGAAGTTATGAACCACGCAACGGCTATAATCGTTCGGTGTCATTTTGAAACAACCCATATATTTTTCAGGATAAGAGAAAACCCTGGGCGAAACCTTAGCCAGATATCTTACCCTGACCGAGATTTTGACTCGGGATATTTTGATTGTGAAGCAGACACGTAACTATCTAGTATCTACGCTATTGAGATGGGCTTAAATATAAAAATACCTTTATAATTACCTATTGTAAAACATTTATGCTCTTTTAATGTCATTTGTTATGTAATACAGTTTGAATAATCACTAACGTATTAGATTCATTGAGTCCACATTCTTTGCTGATTATTTACAAAAACAGCGATAGTCCGTAAAGGTTCACCTATATTCTACACTTTTGCCAACTTAAAAACCACCATTGGACAAGTATTGAATCATGATTGGGTCACCAATATACCCATTTTCTCTTTTTCTACAGACAAAGAGCGTTTCCCACTCTCATGAATCTTTTTTATTTATTATTTTACGCAGCTAAGGCGTGGTTATACAAAAATGTCCAGACATTTGTGCACCTAGAGCATATGCTGTTGACTCCATTTTGGCAAACGTTTGGAGATTAATAGAAAGTATAAGAATAAGCTATTTAACGAAATTTTACGTAAATTGTTAGAATGGCTGGAGAAAGATGTCAGTAACACATAATATTTTCACTCCAAATGCCCAAATGGTTTTGTAATGATACTTTAATGGTTTTATAAGTGTGCTGTTTAGTTACTTATTCCGAAAGTCTCCAGTGAGATAGTGATATGAAATTATTTGTTTGAATACAGTGCTTTTCCACTTTAGATAATCAGTAGAGAATACCAGTGAGTTTAACCCTGCTGAACCAGCACATTCAAACACAGCTATCACGAAAGAAAAACAATGGCAGCAATTCAAAAGCCTGAACTCCCAAATAGCAGCAAATAAATCACAACTGTATAAATCTGATGGCAAAATAAAGTATTTTTGAACGTAACTGTCACGAAATTTTGTTCCTTAATTCAAAGTGAGCATACCTCTTTTTAATCAAGTCCTTTCCAACTACAGCATCTGGTCTATGTTATTTTCTCTTGGTCAAGTAGAAGAGCTTGGTTGTAGGAACTTCCTTTGCTTCGCAGTCCGTCGTTATCAGAAATTAACTCATGTAATCTAATTAAAAGTTTTCCTCTTGTGCATGACATAATGAGTTTTGTGTTAGCAGCCTGGACCACAATGGAACCTAAAATTTCACCAAGAGCAGGAAAACCTTTTTCGGTTTGTCTGCCTACGCAACATGACAGCACGAAAAATTCTCAGGATTTCCTGGCTGCAGTGTGTATTGTTATATTGCCTCCCTGGAGAGACTTGGTTTCCTCTTACCTCATACGTTGGCAGGAAACAAATGAGCACGGAATATCAAGTTATTACAGAAAGGTTTAAGCTCGTTTTAGCTTAACTTAGTTTACAGAAGCTAACTGAAAAGTGAGAGATGGCCATGTGGTAACGTTTGAGGATCGTATTCTGGGGGGTTTCAGATTCGATTCCCACTGACAGCTGACTCTCACCTTAGGCTTTTCGTGGTTTCGTTGTTTGGAAACTGAATACAGTCTCAAATACGGTTTCCTTTCCATTTCCTTTACTCCTATTTTCTTCTGACGTGTTTTTCTCAGTGTCATGGTGTATGGTGGTCCCGGACAAATGCCACGGATGCTTCAAAGAGGATTCCTTCTACAGAGATTGAGTTTACGTACACGACCCTGCCTCTTCTTTCCACTGTCCAAAGAGGTCAATCAATCACCTGTCGATCAATTACCGTAACTGGCTTATGAGAGGTACAAACTGCACGATTATAACGATAATGTGACTTTGTGGGTTCGTGAAATGAAAAGTCCAATTACACCACTCAAAAATGTTCTTTATTTCCACCGACTTACAGTTAAACTCTTGCCAATTACACAGAATTACGTAATGCACACAATTACGATTCACCAGTTCGTCCGTTACAATTTCACTTGCACTCGTAATTACGTACAATCTTCCGATGCTCTCACACAGTCTTCTCGTCGTACACTAGCACTGCATTCTTACACCAAGAACTGACTGACTGACTAACTCGACATGCTGCTTATATAGGGCCAGCGGGCCGATCGGAAGGTTCCAGATTAGAGGAAATATCCTGTAAGTTCCAGAACACAGGTGGAACAGAAAGAGAGGCACCGTGATGTTTTTTGTCCCAGCCATCCCTTCTTAACGCTATAAGACTAACGAGGGGGCGGGGCGAACACCGACCCGTCTGCTGCTCGCCCAGTCTATAGGGTGTTCCGACGCTCGGGTGACAATAATTTCGCCTTCCCATTCTTGTATAACAATGAACTATTAGACATTATTAATTCAGATTTTAGTAACATCTAGGGTAGATGTGCCCAGTACCGCACACCTAAGACTTTTTTTTCAAAATTTAAAGAAAATGCAATAGAGAACAAGGAGCGTGTTACTAATATCATGAATCTAATAACATACAGAAACAGTATTAGTAACGAACATTCATGAATGCGAGTCATTAGTGATAACTGCGCATCTCTAAAAGTGTCTCCCAGTACCGGACAGACGTAAATAAATAGATATTTCTATATAAAGGAAAAGGAAGCACATAATAATCACAAGATAATTATTCTTATCACAATTATTGTACTTTTGAGATAAAACTAGAACACGGTAACATATATGTTTCAAAACGTTCTCTAGAGATTATCACAACAAAACAAAAATGTCTTAGAACTAATGAAACATTTTTTTAAACATAGTGATCACATCTGTAAAAATCAATGTTCCCTTGTCCTGTACAGTCAGTATGTGTCCAACCCTTGCAGGATATACACTGAACCCAAGCCTCGTCTGTAATTTCTAAGCAAATGATATATTCTGTTAGAACACTTCAATCAACACTGGTTTTGGTTCCAAAACTTAATTTTGTTTTAGTCTTCTATGGCTCTTCACTATTTCCAGTTTTTGTTGGCACAGAGTTAGAGCTAGGTTCTCTATTTATAGTTTTATTAATGATGGTCATGCGTCCTTTTACTATTGGTTTGTTCTTCTGTTTTTGTGCCTTTTCCTGCAACATCAACTTATACAGAGTCGATGTTAATGTTTCAGCAATATATATATATATATATATATATATATATATATATATATATATATATATATATATATATATTGATACTCCCAGGCTCATTGATCCTTCAATCACATTCTTCATTGCTTGCTTCATATTTTCTTCTAACCATTTTCCTTTCTTTTTGGACTATAAACAAAAATTAATCTTATGTCAGTGCCAGTTCTGGGGATAAAAATATACTTTCGCGTACGGTACTGGGAAAATTGCTATCGTACGGTACTGAGCAACTCACACGTACGTATATATAACGTCATAGCACGGCCCGATTCTTTTAAACCGACACTGTATTTTGTGTTTGTGTGGTTGACTTAATACCAAATAATATGAGTACAAATACTTACTTAGTTCTTCACTGGACAAGGCAGCAGCAATGTCAGCTAGTTATTAACAGCACAGCTCCAGTTCACTACACGACTTCTCTGAACAATAACTTCTGATTCAACGCTCAAAGAGAAGGGAAAACTTTCCATTGGTAACAAAGATAGTTGTTTGTCTAAATACACACCATGAGCTTCTACTATCTATCGGCAACTACAAGATACTGACACCGTGCGATACTGGGCGCATCTCCCCTATGTATTATTCTGTAGCAAACATACATGGTTTTTACTCTAATATTTGTGAAAATGCATCAAGGGGCATCCCTTGAAAATATGTATAAAATGCTCTAAACCCGATATATTTAATTACCAATAAATATACGCGTAATGAGAGATTTACAGCCGTCTCGGCAATAATTTATCACGATGGTTTATCGTGATAAATGGATTGGAGCCAAGCGATATTTTCCTCCTCCAAGCGTTCAGCCATCTTAACACTGGCCTTCTTCAGGGTGCTGAAGACATGATTGAGAGTATCACTGCTTTTATTTGTATTTTTAATATTTTTATCTGTAATATTCAGTTTTATTGACGTATACGTATTAACTATGACATATACATTGAATGAAAGTGAGAGAAAATGAAGATGGTGAGGAGGGAGATATTCAGAGAACGGTAATAGAGAAAGAAGAAACGCTAATTTGAGAGAAAGTGAGGGGGGGGGGGGGAAGGAAGGCCAAAAGCAAATTTAATGACAATGATAACCACAATTACATTATTTCTCACATTTCCTTTTGTAGTAAATGAAATATACCTAACCCTTTAAAATTTGTCACTCACTCCTCATTTGGTGTGCACTGGGATTCCGCGCTTATGACCTTCCGAATCTTAGAAATTTATTACAAACGGCTTCCTTGACAAATATTTAAATTTAAACTACTAGTTAGGTTTACCAAACACCGTAAGAAAACTAGGGAAACTCGTTTTTCAACAGTTGGTTAGCCTAAACAAACATTTTATACAAATCAGTTAAAGTAAATTAAAATCTAATCTCAAGCATTAAGTCACGATTAAGTATGCTAATTGGCCAGTAGACGGTTTGATCGCAATTCCTATTACACGATTTCAAAGACGACCTTCAAGTTTTTGTGACGGTACGTTAATTCCTAGACAGAGGTAATGCTTCTCTCCTGGTCTTTTCTTTCATGTGGTTTTAGTTCGCCTTTGGTTTACAGCGTTCGAATATTTAATTGCATGAGACGCGCCGTGAACCGCTGTTTGCTGTTCGTGACAACGCAAGCATCTCGGGAAGAGGGATTAAAAATAATTGTGATTTCACAGTACAGCTTATCTTTCCTGAAAAGAAAAGAGGGGATTATCTTTGAATGGGGATACGGCGTGTTCCATATATTGGCGCTAAAAGCGTAATTTAAAGAAACAGCACTTCCTTCATTTTACAGAAGAAAAAAGATTATCTAAGTATATTAGATAGGTGCTCTTACTAACAAAATTAAAAACCTATGGACAATGTGAGAACACAGAAAAGAGGGTAACCATTTCAAAAAAGAGGAGCAGGTCAGTAACCAGAATTGGTATTCAAGTTCAGCACCTTGCAAAGTTGAGACATGAAGATTTTTGAGAACATCACTCACCCTAAACTACCCTTTACATGGAAAAATTCCAAATAAATTTTTCAAATATGTTTTCAGAAACATAAGGTTTTGTTTAAAATACCCTCCTTTTAAGACTTATTTTCCGTGACGATTGCAATGCATAACCTGAAATTTCCAGGAATGACTTCTAAAATTCTCATCATCCCGAAGTACGAGGACTGTTCAATAAAGAATGATCACAATTTTTTTTTTTTTTACACCGTACCTTTACTTATCCTCATAATTTTGATAGTCCTTCTCAAAATAGTCTCCCCTGAATGCGAGGCACTTGTCCCAGCGTTTCTGCCAGTCTTCAAAGACATGCTGGAAACTATTTATTGAGAGATCCTTCAAAACTGCCTCCGGAGCCTTCACCACTGCTTCTGTTGATGGATAATGCCTCCCACGAAGGCGTTTCTTCAAGTTAGAGAATAGAAAAAAGTCACATGGTACTAAATCGGGCTTATAGGGAGGGTGAGGAATGCACTTCACGTTGATTTTTGCAACATATTCAGCAACATTGGCAATACGCGGCCACGCAATATCGTGGCGCAGCATCCAGCCTGCTTCACGGAAATGTGCTCTTTTGCGCCTGATATGGACTTGCAATATCTTCAGGACATCCCTGTAGTACTTTCCAGTTACTGATGTGTGTTTAGGAACAACGTGCTCATAAACCATTCCGTGAATGTCAAAGAATGAAATAACCATAACTTTCCCATCAGAAGCAACCACTTTTTTGTGGAGGGGGGGGGGGGGGGGGAGTGCTGGTGATGGAGATTTCCACACTGAGCTTTGCTCTCAGGATCAAAATGATGTAGCCAAGTTTCATCAGCAGTGATTACGTTTGAAAGAAACTCCGGATCTTCCTCTAACATCAACTTTAACTGCATGTTACCTCCATTGCAGCGGTAGGCGATACTGAACATGTCTGAACTTGCCTGGCTCTCACAGGCGGGAACCAGCAGTACCAACAATGAAACTACTACGGCGTGTTTGCTTCTCATTAAGCTAATGGAATATATTAAGACTGAATTTTAGTGCGAAAAGTTATGATCGTAAAAAATTATGATCATTCTTTATTTAACAGTCTTCGTACTTTCGCATAGCTGGTAATATTATGAAAGAAGTAATATTATTGTACAAGAATGTCGAAAAGAAGGAAACCAATAACAAAGATTTAAGTACAGCACATCCTTTTGTCATGCATGGTAATGGCTGAAGCCTGGAGTCACATGACTGAACACATGAAAACCTGTTGTTGCATATGTTTATTCATTGCTGCAACATCAATCTGAAGGACACTTTGGACTCCAGTGCATTCACGACACCGTCGTTCCATTAGGTGATGAAACCTCTGGAGGTATGCGGTTTCTGTCGTATGTGTCTCTGTACACCATCAATTCTGCCCTGGTATTAACTAGAGTGGCATAAACTTATGCTCCGTAAGAAAAATTCGAGTCGGGTAATCTTATTGCCCATGCAGAAGGTCCTCCTTTGCCTATAAATATTGAGGTCTCTTACAAAATTAATGAAGAGTGGCATAGGCCCACCATGTTGATGCAACATATCCCTACACGTAACAAGTATATCTTCACAGTCGGTATGTGGCTCTTGAACAGTGCAACTGGTTACATCGGATGTTTTACAATAAGGAATCCACTTTGCAAGATCCACATTTCCACAATGTTTGTTACAAAGTTCCTAAATCACCCTGTATAAAGAAAGTATAGAGATTATCACTGAGCTGCGTTTTCTTTTCTCAAATACTTAAGGAATAAAATAATAAAAGGAATATACTCTAATGGAAATTAATTGTTCTTTCACACTAGCCGTGTGTAGGATGCACTATGAAAGGGTAGAGCCAGACTGAAAAATTCAATGCCATAGCCGGGATTTGAACCAAGGATCTTCTGGTCTCCGTCCAGCCGTTCTAACCATTGAGCTACTATGGCCAACGTGCCAACATGACATTTAATTCTCCAACTGACTCGTGTTATAAGAACTCCTAGTGGTTTACTGGAAAAAACCACGAGTCAGTTGGAGAATTTAATGTCATATCGGCACATTGGCCATAGTAGCTCAATGGTTAGAACGGCTGGACGGAGACCAGAAGATCCGTGGTTCAAATCCTGGCTATGGCATTGAATTATAAATATAAATATAATATATAATATAAATCTAACCTATTTTTTATTTATCCAGATTTATGAACCCTATTTTACACAGTGGTATATTAGGGTTATAGTTGATACATAAAAATACACAATTTTAACAAAAATATTTTAAATACTAGAATGAAGAAAATATGTTATAATCTGATGCATATTAATTTAAACTATTTCAGACGTTTAAACACTGAGTTTATAAACATCATGAAGTACGTATACTGTTGTGGCTTCATTAGTAAAGATGTGAGCGGAGCAGTAAATTCAGTTCCTAGAGAGTTTAGCTTGAATATTAATTCTTGTCTTTCTCTCCAGAAAATGGGACAACAGAAAAGGATATGAACCACAGTTTGAAGTTCTTTACCACACATGCACTCGGGGTTGGATGTTAAGTGAAAGCGTGATAAGTATTCACCAAGTTTTCCATGTCCACTTAAAAATTGTGTCAAAACAAAATTTGGTACAAGAGTTTCACATTTTCCTGTCATATACACTAAGGAAAAATAATGTTTTTGTTAAACTTCCATTTGGAGTTGTTAGCCATTGTTGGTTCCATTCTTCAAGAATATGTTGATGTATTATTCTCCTTACAGTAGAAATTGGACATAAAGAGTATGTCACAGGAAGATTGGATTCTGCAGCCTTCTTAGCCAAGCAATCAGCTCTCTCGTTACCTAAAATTCCACTGTGTGCTTTAAGCCATCCCATGCAAATATGTCCTGGATGGTTTTGAAGCAAGGTTCTGATTTCATGTGCTAATGAATTTAAGTTGTATTTATCATTAATAGCGAGTAGATCTGATTGTGAATCACTAAGAATACGGGCACTGATCCCATTAACAGTACACCATTTTATAGCTTCTTTAATTGCTAAGAGCTCCGACTGGAATACAGAACATTCAGGTGACAATTTAAACATGGAATGAGTTAGTTCCGTTTGGTTTTCATAAACAACAAAAGCACATCCTACTGCAGATATATTATCTTCAAATTGGTAACGTGAACCATCTGTATATATGTAATAATCATGAAAATTACATATTTCCTTTAAACAGGTTAATTAAATTTGATGGGTGTCCTGCTGTGATAATATGCTCCGGGATTTGTAGTTTTAAGTGAGACAGATAAGACGCAGATTCACGTTCATTTCTTAAATTCATAATAGTTGCTCTTGATAAACCAGTGAGAGCCAAAGGTTCGATGTTAGCTATAATCTGAGCTGCATCAGTGGAGATTGTACGATATCCTCGAATTATGCGAAGGAGGAATCCTCTTTGAATTTGTGCAAGTTTTTTAACTGCCCATTTTTTATTAAGAACATCCTGGAATGCAGATACACCATACAAAATTAGGGGCACTACAGCACCTTGATATATAATTTTAAGAATACTAGAATTCAGACCCCAGTTGGGTCTTGTTGTTGTTGCGAGGGCACCAAGGAGCTAGCTGGCTCTTTCAGTAATGTAATCAAAGTGTGATCGAAATGTTAATTTACAATCCAGTATAACGCCAAGGTATTTTACCGTAGATGAATCTAACCTATTCAGCAATTTTATATAAATTATAGGTACAACTAACAATTTTAAACTAATTTCAAGCATCTGTCTAAAAATAAAACGTTATTTCCATTCTTTAATAAGATTGCTGACCTAACCTAAATTGGGTTTATCATATTTCTTCCTGTTGATCACAAGTTGTTTTACTCTACATCTGCCAGACTCTATCGTTCCATGGGTGTCCAAAGTTGTCATCATAGGTTGATCATCACGGGTTCCTCCTGGTCCTGATGTAGGTTGTCATCGGAGTGTAGAAACGACTGCTCTTCCACTAGTCCATTCAGTTATTATTCCGCCTCAATCTTTCTGACATACTCGGTTGTTGGTGATTCACTTATCGCATTTATAATGTATGTTGTCCTCAGTATCCAAAGTTGTCATCATCGGTTGATCATTACGGGCTCCTTCTGGTTCTGAAGTGGATTGGGTAGAATCGACTGCTCCTCCACTAGTCCATTCAGTTACTATTTTACCTCAATCTTTCTGACATCCTCAGTGGTTGGTGATCTGCTTGTCCTATTAATAAAGATCCGCTTGTCCTATCTGGTTATGTGCTTGTCCTATTAATAAACCCAGATGTTTACAGGAGGATTAAACAGGGTTGAAATGGATTATAGGTAGAATGCCAGAGACATAGGCTCTAGCGATCACGGCTACGATCTCAAACCCGGCGGAAGGCGAAGAATACTTTCGGACGTAAAAATTCTTAGCAAAGCGTTCTTCGGAAGGGCGTAAATCCAGTGATCCTGTATCCTATATTTACAACACGTAAAAGAACTTTAAACCTGATAAGAAAGCCTCTGAGGAAAATAAAGGGATGTTTTACCCCAGTATGGAATTGAACATTAAGAACCACAGCAGCTAAAAGAGCGTCCATAAATAAAATTCATTTTCAACAATGCTGATTTTTCTATTGAGAAAACTGAAATATGAAAATAGAATAAAAGAAAATCACTGGCTGGCTGACGACTTCCGTAAGGTAATCCAATCTTCCTCTCTTTTGTCCTCGTTCTTTTTCTCATTTCGCTGGTCCGATCTCGCCTCTTCTCTCTCCAACTCTTCTTTGGTCTTCCAATCAGCATGAGAGTTGACTTTACACACAAAATATGAACCATTATTTCTATTAGTAGAGGACTACAGAAAAAAAGGAAGACTGAAATTATATATTTGTCATTTGTCATCCATAAAATATAACATGTTCAGGAATACTAACTCCTTTTCTCTTATTTTTTATTGAGAATGCATGGAATAGAAAGATTGGGTAAGATTTAACCAAAGAATTATTAGGTGAAAATCATTGGATTAGCGCAACAAAAGATTGAGTGAAGATTGCACGGGCTACAAAGCTAGATCGCCACAGCGAATAAGAAAAATACAAATAAAACATTAATAAATGGTGAGGGGTTTGAGAAAGAGAATTTAAATCTTAGGTTTGCTATACCTACGCGATTATTGGAATTGTGTGACTGTAAAAACGAACAATTTTGATAGGCTACAATAGCTAAACACGAAGTCTCAAAATATTATCATTACATTCTTGGACTCCATTATTTGTTTAAAGAAATCTGAGTAATGTTATATTTCTTTATGGCAGTTTGTGTCTGAAATATTCTATTCCACGTTGGAGTGAGTGTCTATTTCTTTGATATAATCGTACTTACAAACCATTTACTGTGTTTTTCTAAGCAAAACATTAAAGCTTTACTTGATCGTCTTGAAAGGCATTACAAAATACGAGCTTACCTCCATAATTAACACAAAGTTGTAGATGGACATATGCTTACTAGATATTTGTGCAGCATCTGAAGTGTACAGGAAGATGATATGGAGCTGAAGAAAGTGGAGGGGTCTTCTTACAAGGTGCGAGACGGTAACTCTTTTCTCCTCAAGACGCTACTTTTAATGTAGGAAGTTAATGCAAAGTCATAAGTTTGTGAGCCAGAAGGCGATCAGCAGCTCCTCTATAACTCTTAGGATAAAGGTTTTTAAACTTGGGAAGATTATAGCCTTTCCGCGCGTGCTTTACATAAAGCGGAAAATATGGCGCGAATATTCATGCCCTCCGGAAGATCCTTTCTTTTCAGCTACGACGTAGGTAGGTAGTCATGAAATTAGTATAAATAAATGAAAAATTACTATTTAATAGGAATGTGTACGTTTAACTTCACCTATTTCCTTTTTATAATTGCATCGTGACTAAGATGTTCATGTAATGCGAGGGGGTGCCGCAATTTTAATTAGCACCCAGCAGTTTTTATGGTAGAGTGATGAAAATTTGTCAGTGCCATCATTGATCCTTCGGGACATAATTTTGGTAGTTTCAGTGATTGGAGTTTTTTTTCTTAACAGTGAGTGCCAGAAGTGATTGAAATGTAAGATGCAGAAAATTTAGGCTCGTAGTGCGATCAAGTTGCTGCATTTGAAGGGTAAAACTGCCCAGGAAATTCATGATGAGATGATGGCTGTTTATGGAAATGATTGCCCATCGTATGACACTATTGTGAGGTGGAAAAACAATTTTCAAACTGGTCACATGTCCCTGACAGATGAGCCAAGAGCTGGTAGACCGTCAGCTGTCACAGTGAAGAAAGTGGAGTGTTTAATACTGAAAGACAGAAGAGCAACCATCCAAATGATCATGAATGAGACATATCTTAGTTATGGTAGTGTGTGGAAAATTATTCATGACGAACTGCACATGTCTAAGGTGTCTGCACGGTGGGATTCATGTTTGCTAACACCTTTCCAAAAGCAAACACGGCGAGACTTTTCAAGACCGATGTTGATGCTGCTGGAACAGGATGAAGATGATTTTTTTGGTCGTCTAGAAACCATGGATGAATCCTGGATCTATTAGTATGATCCAGAGACAAAAACCATGAGCATGAAATGGAAACATGCCGATTTCCCCCTCCCAAAAAGGCAAAGGTGCAAAAGTCAGCTGGGAAGGTCATGCTTTCAGTTTTCTGGGAGTTGGTGGAGTCATCCTTACAGATTATCTAGCCAAGGGTCAAACTATCACTGGCAGATACTACTGCAACCTTCTGGACAAGTTACGAGCAACTCTGATTAAGAAACGACGCGGTATGCTCTTCTGTCTAACAATGCTCTGACGTTACTAGAGGAACCTCGGGCCGAACTTCCAAGCCCCTCCCGTAGGGGAGTTGTTCGGATTGGTCTGGACCCGAGGGGGCAGTGTGTTCCCGACACCCACGGTGAATTGGGTACCTCCGAACAGGCTACGACCACCCGGAGGGGGTTGAGGGTTGCCTAAAAAGTCCCGGGTAAAGTCTGCTTTTTCAACGTGTGTGCAGTTCCCAGTCAAAGGGACCTCAAAGGACCTGACCTTTCCGCCCACTAATGACCGTCATAAATCTATCTCCACACTTCAGAAATTGAACACTGACGTTGGGGACCAATAGCAACCCCGATTTTCTGAAAATGACAGTTGCATGTCTACTCCGCGTGAAGTCTCAGTTGCCAAAGTTCCAACTTCCAGTTGTTCTGTTTCATTAGGTGCAAGACGGTGATGTTAAAATGTTGCAACCTTCTAGAGAGGCCTGTCAGGAGGAGGGTCCATGTTTTAAAACGATGAAGAGGGTTCCTCAAAGAAAGCGGCCGCCGTGCACTTGCGTTGAGTAGACAGACTTTACTAGCCTGCAGAGCTGGTAGAAGGTGCGCTAGATCACCAGGCGGCCCCAACGAGATTTTCGGTGGTCTTCCTGCGGGGTTGACGCGCGTAAGCGGCGTATGCACTTCCATCCCGTCTTGAGGTTGTGCTCAGCGGGTGGGGGGCTGCTTTTTAAGAAATCAGGTATTGCCCTAGGGAAAGAGCCCCGGAGTATCCATCGCTCCCGCGTAGACGGTCCGAGTCCTTTTTCCTACAGGTCCAGGGCTAATAGGAGTAGAACCTGCACTTAACTGTCTAACAATGCACCAGCTCATTCATCTCAAGTTGCAGTTGACAAAACAAGGGAATGTGGCTTTGAGACCTTACAGCATACACCTTATTCGCCCGATCTCGCAACAAGTGACTTTTTCTTGTTTCCGGAAATACAGAATCATTGCGCGGTCACAGATTTGACAACAAAAATGACATCATGAATGAAGTGGAAAGTTGGTTTAAAGCTAATTCTGCAGACTTCTACAATCAAGGTATTCAGAAGGTCAAGAAACGCTGCGAAAATTGTGTAAATCTCGATAGTCACTGCGTAGAGGAGAACTAACAAGCACATATTAACACAAACTCTCTATTACATTTTTAAAAGGTGATACTTAGGGTCCGGATTTTGATGAAAAGTGATCTTTTTTCTGAGTAGACCCTGACGATGCTTATTGGAAATTAAGTGCAGTCTGGAACAAATACGTTAGCTATGTATGGTTTATATAGGTCATCAAAATGCATTTTCTTTTACATTTTATAATGAAGACATTTTTTTAACTTTTAGATGCATTTTCTGTTCAGTTTCTTTCATTTTGGGGAATTTATTGGGCATTTTCAAGTGTAGCCCACATTTGGGAGGCCCGGGCTCGATTACCGTTGCCGACCTGACCCTGACCCATGGGCTTTTTTTTTTTCAAAAATAATCTGTGATTGAAAGTTCATATATATATAGTCTTTTATGAAATAGTAACTTTGTAAGTGTGGTAAACATGCAAGTAACACAGGTCAGCGTCCTAGCCCCTAATATAGCTTTGCTCCCGGTACCAACTTTAACACGCTGGAGTACATGGTTAACTGCATTATATACCACTGTGACAATTTTCAAATAGTGAGATAAGTGGTGAATAGCTTTGATAGGCTAGATTCTAAGGCAATTGGAGCGCAAAGAGTCTCTTTTCTGATACTCAAGTCCAAAGTAAATTAGCTTTCATTAAATCAAATTTTGCATTTTTGATGGATGCCATAACCCGCCTTGAAGAAAGTGGCATGACATTGGATAAGTCGATTGAGTTAGTGAGAATTGCGGAAGAGAGGATACAAAATATAAAAGGTGAGATTGTGGACAAAATTAGACAGAAACTAACATTTGTGTTGGGCAAAAATAAAGAATACCAGATTGTCAGATTGCAGATATCTTGTCAGGAGAAAACTTTAGAACTGATATTTTTGAAGACTGACATGTGTTTTTCAAATATGCATCTGTAACATCTGTGGAAGTGGAGAGAAGTTTCTCAAAGTATAAAACAGTTTTAGCTGACAACCACCGTTCCTTTATTTTGATAACTTGAAGATGACCATGGTGGTGTACTGCAGCGCTAAGTAAGGTATGTTTTGGCTAATGGGTACATTAACTTATTTTTTAATACTTTATAAAATTGATATGTCCTGATTAATTTTGAATTTATCTATTATTTAGGAGCAAAAATTGCATTATTTACTAATTAAATAAATTTTAAAATGTGGTTATTCGAACCATATATTCATTATTTGTCTGTGACTTATCAGTTTATTATTATGAAAGAAATTGTTAAATTTTGCTATGTCATTTTGTTTTACATTTTATGCGCATTTTTTATATTTTAAGGGCATTTAAAGCTCATTTTTAGACAATTTTAGGTCAATAACTTCCGGGCCTAGTCATAAAACGCCTTCGTAAAATGATGAATGTCGTTAGCGCTAAGCTATGTTGATCTTGGGCCCATTTGAGCATAATTTCACCTATTTCATTCAGCGTCAAAAATGACTTCTTATTAAGTCACTATCCAAACTCCTATCTCGTGATTTACTGCACACACATGGACGTTGGAATGTCTCCGATTGGCTAAAGTCAGACATGAATAATTACTACTAGACGGAAATAAATGTGTAGTGTTTAACGCCCGCTTTTACTACATACGGCACCGCAGGCGGTGACACTGATGATACATGAGATGAAGATGGAGCACCGGTGGAATGAGATGGCGGGGGAAACCGGAGGTCCCGGAGAAAAGCCGCCCCAGCGCCGTGTTGTCCACCACAAATCTCACTTTGCGGTCGCCTGGGATCGAACCCAGGCAGCCTTTGTGAGAGCCAAGCGGTCTAACCACTGAGCCACGGCGCGGCCACTACTAGATGGACGTGGAACATTCTATTCATATCCTTAATTAGCTACAGTGAAGTTCGTTATCTAAACTCCATCCAGTAGGAATGGATTACTAACCACCCACTCACACACCAACCTATCTACTTACTTTATCTGTCCTTGTAATCGATAGAATTTTTAAAAAAAGTGCAGTTTTTGTCTTTCAGTTTTGCTCATACAGTGCGGCTGATTTCCTTTTCGCTACATGTATCTTTGTTGTATGTTATCTTTAGTGCAATCTTGCGCGCAGATACTTACAGCTTCGGTGTGAAGCAAAGTTTATTATACCGCCCAGTCACCTGTTAGTTAAGCGGAAATGTTCTAATCAAATAAGATTCTACTTAGTTGTTTTCGTTCCATTAGTTTTTGGACTAACTGATCAGAAACATTTTAATTGCCAACTAAAACGGGTGTAATCTATACATAAAATTTTAAACAAATAAATGAAGGAATTAAATAATTTAATTCAGTATGGTATGTATATACTTTCATAGACAGAGTTGACTTGTAACGGAATGCAGAACCTTTCCCCCGTCGAATAAGAATCCTATGAGAGTGAATGCATACAAAGGGCTGATTCTGTTCCAAATATTCAGACACCGATTAAGCAACGACTTTTAAATTGACCATATATGAAAATGATCCATTGTTAGTTGCTAATTAATTAGTAATTTCAACAGCTTTTGCTCCCAACTTCTAGAATACTTGGTGTGGGCTACATTCTTACTTCATATATCAAAGAAACTTACTAAAGGAAACTTTTATAGCTAAGCTTAGGGTATCTATGTATCTCCCAGTTGTGGGGAGGCATAAAAATCCGGAGAAAGCCCTATCAGGGAGAACTGTACCATCAGGATTTGAACTGAGTCAAATTGAATCAGTTTTTACGAGTCAAAACCTCAATGACCTCGAACAAATGGTACTACTGGTTAGGTGGTATGGCCAAATTGGAACTATCTGATAATTTCCTAACGAATCTAACAAGGCAGCTATCACTATGCTCATACCTGCAGGTGCTTGAAGATTTGATGGTATCATCTCTGCTCTGTATGCAGCCTATATGCCACAAATTAGGTACGGAGTTTAGCTGTAAGTACCAGAAAATGAGTGCAGAAAACGTAGGAACATACAGGCATAATAACACTGCATTGTAAGGAGGGACTGTGTACTCCTGACGGATAGCGGTCTATAGGTGGTATACGTAAAGAGTGCCGTCCCACACCCGACTTGACGAGGGATGTCCAGCAGCTGCTTGTAAGTGGTCCCATGCGGCAACTTCCAGGTTTCATTTTTGAGCATTGAGGTTCTAATACGCAACAGATTTGTGGTGCACATAGTTTTTATACAGCAGTTATTGCAGTACGCACAAGATAGGTTGAGCGCTGGATTTGCGGTGGGGTGCGGGCGGAGGGAAAGAAGCGAGAGCTAACACTCTTTTGTTTCTGCAGTGTGGTCAACCTTGAAAGACACAGTTCAGCAAAATAGCGTGTAAGATAAGCGAAGATATCACAAGTAACGTTGCATCCTTAGTTTTGCCCACGCCAGTTCAATTGCATTCAGATCACAGTTATACAGGTAGACGAATAATAATGTGTCCCCTTTCGAGTGCCATAACATCCACAAATGTTCATAGAAATATAAATCATTTGCAAGTAAATGCAGATGTATATTACCACCAAACTCGTAACGAGGATAAACTGGCAATTCGAGCGCACTAAACGAGCCTTTATGAAGGAAGCTTTAACTACAAAGGGATAATGTTATACAATAAACTTCCAAATTCATTTAAACAAGCTGCATCTTTAAAACACTTTAAGATTAAGGTTAAAAATGCTTGCATGCACATTGTTTTTATACGGTTAATGAATGTTTAGGACTATAACCATGTAAATGAGCACTGGGAGCATAATACAATATTCATATGACATTTCTTGTAATAAATTAGTCTATGCAAATGCCACAGTAAATCATAGAAAAGCTGCTTACTGTGTATATTGTATGTAATCAATTTGACATTATGTATATACTGTATTTATACGTTTTGACGTGTGTCATAACATGTACATGTTGCCAAGGACGAACTAAAATTCTAATTATAACATACGATTGTTGTAAACTGGTTAGCTAATTAACCTCGAAATTGATCAAAACGAAATATGGCAGACATGATGAAGCTTAGCGTGTTAGCCACTAGATGTCAATGTATAACTCATTTCGAATTTCAAAGTTGTCATTTAGGCTTACGGAGTTAAACGAAACTTACCGAATGAGGACTTGTAGCCCGATCGCTCTTCTTATCGTGCGCATATACTATATCATTAAATTTTCAGGTACAAAGCGGTGTGAATGCAGTGATTGTTTCGGTCTAGCAAATGCTGTCATCTGGGATCGAACTCGGGAAGCCTTGGTGAGAAGCAATTGGTCTAAGCACTCAGCACTCAGCCACTAAGCTTGCTAATGTGAAGGAGTGCTAGGACACGATTTTATAAGCATACTAGGGGCGTCCAGAAAGTAAGATCTGTTTCAATTTATCTCCACTGTAGCACTGCGATCGCAGTTCCGCACATGCGCGGTAGGCGCTTTGTATCAAGGAGAAGAAACGTGCGTCATTGTGAGATCGCCGCCAGCCACGTACGCTTTGTTATGCTTGTTTACAATGTCGATTTTGATTGAAACTCCCGCCGCTTGTGATATCAGATGTGTAATTCGTTTTCTGAATGCTAGGAAAGTGAAACCAATTGAAATTTATTGGAAAATTAGGGATATCGAAAGGTGTTGTGTTTCTTCACGACAACGCATGACCACAGACTGCAAATGCGACGAAAAACATCCTACAGGGATTTGGCTGGGACGTGTTTGTCCATACCCGTACAGCCCTGACATTGCTCCTAGCAACTTTCATCTGTTTTTGTATCTCAAATCTTTCCTTGCCGGTCAACACTTCAGCAATGATGAAGAGCTGAAAGAAAATGTTTCCAACTGGTTGAAGACACAGACGGCAAACTTCTATGAAGAAGGTATACAAAAACGTGTGCCTCGCTTTGACAAATGCTTGCAAAATTTCGGCAGTTATGTGGAAAAGTAGTTTAAGAGTTGTAGAATTTTGTGCAATAAATAATTTTTCTATATCTGTACACAAATTAACTTTATCACCAAACAGAACTTACTTTCTGTACGTACCTCATAGTTTAGAGAGGAGTGGTTAGAAAAAACATAGAAATACTACTGTACCAAGATCTGTATTCCTGATAAAATCAGGACGTCAGGCTGCATCGAATGAACAGAGAGAGTGGGGAGAAAGTGAAGCTGGCAGGGAGTAAAAGAGAGAGGTGTATGTAGAAGTGATGTGAGAGAAGGAGAGAGGAAATGATTTGGGGGAAAGATTTGACGTTTTATTCCACAAACAATGGTTTTAACGTTCGTTATGAGGTGTCAGATGATTAATTAAATACGCTATCGATCCTCTAGCATCTAGAGCCACGTAAAAATTATTTATTGGCATTTTTCACGCCAAAACTCATTAATTAGGCGCTTCAGTTTAGGCATGGATGGGCAGATAGGATGTCAGCCACACTGGTTAAGTTTGGTTTCATTCAGCATATTTAACCCAATTACAGGCTACACAATTCATACGTTACCTTTATTTCAAACTGTAAATATACTGTGTTTGTACCTTTGTTTAGCAATGCTACTGAAAACAGTAACAAATGAACTCAGAGTTATTAATTACGATCTTTTTTTTCAATTACGATCCCCGCAAATTCACCTGTTTCTGCATGAGTGTTTTGCAACATGAGTATAAACTCGGTATCCATTACTTATAAGACCGTAAATACGTCCTTATGAATTACCTCATTCCTAGACTTCATCACCTAGTTAAAAATGTAAACATTTTTGACCGTAACTATCCGGACTTCCATCTTTTGGAATGTGGGGTGAGATTAGCTTAACTTTAAGGTATTTTCTGCCCTTATGTTTACTTCAGAGCCCCGCATAAACCAACCTTAAAGGTGGTGATCGCTTCTTCTAAACCTTCTCAAATATATGTGTGACCTTTTCAATTATTATGTGTTTCAAATGGGAAGAGTTCTGGAGTCCAGCTAATCAGATGCCGTATCACACTCAGCGTTGCCAGCTTATTACCCCACTCCTTTTATGTTTCCCTCTCGCACACTCACACAAAATGCAGGTCTGCTTGGCCAGGGTAAGCAAATTATATGTTACAAACTTTTACAATTCAGCAGTTGCAAAAATCAAAATTGGATAAAGAATTTTCCCAAATTATGTATATTTTAAAATACTATAACTATAATTATAGTTTATGAATTACCTTATTTGTAATCCAATGGAACTGCCAGTGGCTCATCCATATCAGTGTCAATGTCACTTACGTTAAGAGAATTCGTCATTGTCACTGTCTTCATCGTCCGAGTCTTGCAAATTTATGATTGTAGGTTCCTAAATATTGTCACGTGCTATTTCTTTCTTAAAATCGTCTTCTTGAAGGCTTTCTGCGTCCCTGTCCTGTTGTGTTACCTTGTCAATTTCTTCGTGAACAATTATTTCATCGTCCGTCACTTTAAGAGTAATATTTCTGTTTGCAATTGCCCCTTTCTATTTGAGCCCACACCAACTCAATTGGATTATATTAGCAGCGGTAAGGTGGGAGGCGTATTACCTCGTGTCCCGTTTTAATTGCAAGTTGATCCAGCTGATACACTTTTTCCGTGATTTTAAACGGAAGTACTCTTCGCAATACCTCATTTTTAGTTTCTGCTTCCGATTTTTTTTTTTTTTTGAAGAACTTGTACACCTTAAAAATAATACTTCTAGCCTAAATTCGCAATACCTGCCTTCATAAATTCACCGCAAGAGGCCATTGCACTATTTAACTCTTACTCTACTGTTGTGTAAAGAACAACTGAATGATATTGATCTCAACTCTCCAGATTAAATAAACACTTCCTATCCAGCATTCATTAATAAACATAAGCATACAGCATTCCACACGCTAACAGCAAATGAAGTATTTGCTCTTTCTCGAATTTAACACATTGAGTTATTTACAGTAACTCTTTTATCCGTCATGTCAGTAGTTTAAATTTCAGTTCTGAGTAATTAACAGTATATGTACATACATACACACTAACTACTTTGTTTATTAATGGTTCGTAATCTCTATTTACTCTATAGAGTTCAAAGATATGTGACCAGACACGTTCTGCCAGGGCAGCAGGAAATTTATTGTTTCCTCTCGCTCGAATTGGCTTATTCAAAGTAATTCTTTTGTCACGTCATGTCAAACATTTACGTTTCAGTTCTGAGTAATTACAAACATACGTACACGCATACATGCCAACTAATAATGATATTCATACAGAGCTTACGTCTTTATTTATTTTTATAATACAGGTAATAGTGCTTTATTTATGTGTATTAGAAAAACTATCTGAAATAAAAATATGAGGTTTCATGGTTATGTTAGATACATTACTCTCTACATTCCACATGGATCAGTTTTGGCGATCTCTGAATGTTTGTCTTAGCGCGAATAGTATTTCATACAGATTGATTAGGTTGGCGCTCGTCATACACCACTTAGCGGGAATGCAATACGACAACACCGCAGGACTCCCATTGGTTGCTCACCCAGTAGCGCTCAAGGACAAACACCTTCCCATTTGAAAGACATAATAGCTATTACAGTTTCACCACGAGAGAAGGCAGTTGCAGAACAGCGACAATTTTGTGGAGACGTAGACATATGCTTCTTAGTCATTATAAAGTGTGTTGGGGTGAACTTCTTGACCAATTTCGAGCTAAATATCGACTGATTTGTGTGGACACTTCAGGATTATGAAGGAGAATCCAGCAATTAAGAATATGGGGTGGCACACATTGTGTCTTTAAGCATTTATTTGTAATGAACAGAGGATTACCATCATTATCAACGTCACATCAACAACACACCCCTCCATCCTGTCTATCTCTGTCGTGTGAGGGCAGCGTGATTCAAGAGGTCAGGGTAGGTTACCTGGAACGTTGCTCTCGGGATTTTCCATTATCCTGAAAGATAAATGTCTTTAACGCTAAGCTCTTTAGACCCTAAACTCATTTGAGTATCATTTCATCTATTCATGCATCGTTCGATATCACCAAACTTGGAGGACGTTAAAAAAACAAAATCATACAGCCGACAACATATTTCCAAAACTGAAGAGACTTTTTAGCAAAATAGCAGCTTACAACCTAAAAAACAACCCCGTGGACTTGACAACACTTGACTGAAGTTGTTGGTAAGCACTTTGCCCTCTTTCAATATTTAATTAAACTCTGTGTTCTTCTTACAATATTTCAGTTTTATTCTTAACTTTTCTTACATTTTTATGTTTAATGCCCACCTTCTACTAATTCCAGCGACCCTAAACACCTAATCCAAGCTAATATACAGATTTCGACAAAATATGACATTAACAAATGTCCTTACATCCTTTATATAACATTTCAACCTCAAATAGGCCCTTTTTGGTCTAGGTTCTAAATTACCCTATAATTGCTTAACAATTTCGACTAAACTTAAACGGTTATGTTTTAATTTTAAATTTCTGTTTCAAAATCTCATTTACGTTCTTGTAGTTGTTATTTCCTGTCTTGAACGGTCAAAAAGTTACACTAATGCCCAATTTCACCAACAGATGTTAAGACTTAACACCAGTTTAGCAATAGTTAAAACAAAAATTGCACTTCAAAAACAAGTGTTTGCGTAACACTCGTGTTAAATCTCTTGTTAAAATAACAAGCCAAATCTCTGATGTTAAGTCCTTAACAATTGTAAATAGTCAAGTTGGCGAGCATGAACTCAGCTGTGATGTCGATTTGCTATATTTAAGACCGTCTAAAAGGCATTCGTATTAGAGTACGGCCTATGAGAAGAAATGATTTTGAGGAGCTATCAGAAGAAACATTTTTACGGAGGTAAAAAATGTGGAAACATTTTGCTATGAAGGTTACTGCGGAAATACTAAAGAGGTTAGAACATGCATCGAAAGGAATATGACGATCTCGCCTTTGCTTCAAGTATTAATAACCTTGCGATTTTATAATTCACTGAATTGTGTGGATAATACACTGTCCACCTCCCGTCTTGAAACGATCAAGTCAATTATCCATCGCACCTCGTTTTAATTTACGTAATACTGACGAAGTTGTTTGGTGCTTGTAGTAGTGACACATTCATTTGAATTAAATTCGTTTCCAATATTTTCCCCGTGACATCTTTCTCTTTTACATTTACCACATCCGTCCTCTTATTTTCCACGATATTCTTACACTTCGTCACCAATTCAATTAACAATTCTTTCTCCATCGAAGAGAAATTTGTCTCATGGCTTTGTTTATGATTTTGTTCATCCGCCATTTCTCAGCTTGTGCAGACGAAAATGGAAACAAAAGCACATCGCAGTACGTTCAGAAAATAATACGACTCATCCATAGCCTTCTATAGCTGAGATATTTACAAGTTTCTTGACGTTAACAAAGGTTTGTTAACATTTTCAGAAAACAGGTTGGTGAAATGCAAGAAATTTAACATTACTGTTAGCGCTGTGACAATTGTTACGTTACATTTGTTAACGTCGATTTTAACATCTGTCGGTGAAATCGGACATGTGTTCCGCAGTGCCAGATGCGCACAAAATGTATCGCCAGAGGACACTCTGAAGTTGCAGTTTGAAATTAGTTGTCACTGAATGAGTGACTGGAAGAAGCATAACCACGAAGTGTTGATTTATTTTGCGCTGGCCGAGATAAGACTTTCCAGCACAAATACTTCCTACGTCTGTCTCTAGATGAGAATTCTAGTGTCAAGGATAAAAATGGTGAAGTTCTGACGGGAGAAAGAAAAATGCATATTGTTCTCGACCTAAAAAGAAACAAAGGAGAAAGACTGGCAGAAAGGCGCTGGAAACTGAAACAAAAGGAAAACAAATGAAGAGAATCAAGAGATGGAAAATATGAAGGTGGAGTATTTCCAGGCCGTTAGGACCACTGCCAACTGAAGAGATGTTATGCCAATATGAAAGAAAATATGGGAAACATTTTGTCATAAACACGCAGCATCTATCACATAAAAGCGTACTGCCTTAAATGTGAGACATTAGTGCTTTGGCCAAGAGAGTTCAAAAGCATGGATCTCCTCATGACCTTTTATGTTTTGTATTGCATTAAGAATGTGCTTGCTTATTTTGGTAGCATTTGCTTTAAAAAAATCATATTTGATACATTTTCTTTTATAGTAAGCATACAATGGTGGATAATTTCTGAAGGAACTATTTAAAATTACATTTCCTCTGATATGAAATAATCACTAATTTTTAATGAATGGTTTCCGGTATACACATATTCTATGTTTCACTGCTCCTGTTTCCGTTGTAAATTTCTGTTTACAATTCATATACGCTCTGTGGACTGACTATGCATGCATTAGTTACGTCGATAAATGACAAACTTCTGTGTACGCTACCACCTGAAGATTGTGAACACCTGGACATCTATACACGGTATTCATTTTAATTTGTGATTTTACCGCGCAAAATTTGACGTCATCAATAGCATCGCTGATGGAGCGAGTTTATATACTATTCCCATAGCGGCTTGCGATCGT
This sequence comes from Mantis religiosa, assembly GCA_030765055.1. Lineage (NCBI taxonomy): Eukaryota > Metazoa > Arthropoda > Insecta > Mantodea > Mantidae > Mantis > Mantis religiosa. Next base: position 49,542,174 of record CM060956.1, read on the forward strand.
ATTTAATGTGCTAACAGGAGCTTTGAGGCCTCCTTCTAACGGCAGGTAAATATATTATTAGAGAGGCCATACAAGTATACCATAAAGAATTACGAAGTAATAAGTCAGTGAACACTTATTTCACAATGAACATTGTTTTTCTGTTATAGTAGACATATATGAATATTGTAAACCTGTCACATAAAATAGAAATATTTCAATTTGATCTCAATTCCTTTCTATCACCCACAGTTTTCTCACAGTGCAACCTCATAACAAACCATAAAATTAGCAGAATATGTTCTACGAATGGAAAATAAATTAGTGTTAGAATATGTACAAAGTTTTTATCCAAATCTGAACAAGAAAATATCTCTAGTACATAGTCTTATGTGGCCATTTTCTCATATTTCGTTTCTCTCTTCGCCTTAAACACTATCTGTATTGCGAGAAGGTATGCATGAGGCCTTTCTGACATAACATTATTTATTGCTTCTGGATTGGGACCAGTCACTTTATAACGTACAGTGTCTCTTTTTGCGAGTAACTGATCCTGTGTCTTGGAAACGTTTGATGCACCTATTGGTTTTAAAATACATAAGGATATCAACATTAATAGACATTTTAATTAAGCGTGAGAGTAACAAAAATGTATATCATATACTGATAAAGCGATAAATGTATATCGTATACTGATAAAGCAAACAAAAGTATGTCAGTTTGACGGTACCTGGACACTTGACAACATTACGCTCCGAGGAACTTGTCTGAGCGCCGCATAGTGTTGTATAAACTCCTCTATGGAGCGGTTTAAATTAGATTTATATGTTGCATTAATTTAATGCCGGTACGAAAGTAGCATTCAAGCACGAAGACGCGGTGCTCTGTGTTCATATGCAGGGGAACCTGGTTGTATTAGTTACAAGCGCAACCACATTTAGAGCGCTGTAATTTGCTTACTGTTCAGCAAAAATCATCGCTTTTTCTCCGTAGAGGGCACTATGATTTCAAGGTAGACTCACCAGTCAACCGTGTCGTCATTCTTGCTCAATCGGAGGGCGGGAAATAAGGAAAAAAAAATGAACACCATGTAGAATTTTATGTAAAATAATTAAATTATTGCACAGCGAATTATATGTACATATTGCATAAAATGTAAATTAACAATAAAATCTAGATTTTTCTTCTTCCAAAGTTGGGTCAACTTTCTTTCCGATATTTCCATCCACGTTCTTGCAAATTTCTCAAACTATTTACTATATCGGATCTCTCTCTCCAATTCTATCCAAAACCTCAATGGCATTGAATCCCGTACTTTGCAGCAACACGTATGTTGCCCGATTGGAGAAACGGAAATAATTGAAGAACTTACTTTTTTCCAAGTAAAAATGTACATTTTGGATCGTTTGTTGTTTTCATGCAGTGTGTGGCGGTTTTAAGCAGTTTGACAGATATGTTGAAATAATAAGATTTGTGTTCTTGTGGAATGTAAATTAAAATGCGAGTTCCATTATCACATAAAGCACAATGTATACAGCACATTTAAATGCATACCCTGGTTTGTATGGCTTTCCATCAGGGCCAATATAGCAGATCAGGGCCAATATATCCCTTTCGAATCGTATTTCTTTCTGAATTATTTCTGACGCCAATGTGTGTTTCCCCCAATGTGAATAAATACTCTGCTGTCGTGTAAGGAAACTCTGGAGCTCAAATCTGCTAAGCCTACTTCAATGTGTAACTAAGGCGGTAGATATTATTTTCGGTATCCACTTATCTCGCAGTGGCCAACAATTTCTTGAATTAATTTCTCCCTCACTTGTAATTTTAAAGAGATGCTAATTTTTTCTGAACGAATACCTATAAGACACCAGAAAGGACGCGTAGGAAGAGCACACACTCGTTTTGGTGTTATATAGAGGCGTGCATTTCCCATCGTTTAAAGAACCACATGCTTTGTTTACTTTGATGTATGTAAAGCATGCTTTTCTGAAATCATCATTATCATTCATGTTAAAAGTGTTTGCCTTCAGCAATTACACATGTTTGTAGTCTACATATCGCACTTAAGACACAAGAAAATCAAAGAGATATTCGCCATCGTTTACACAATCACATGTCTGTAAAATGCAGAGATCCGTAAATAACTAAAGTAAAAGGTGTTTGGAAACAGTAAAAATGTATTTTACTGTTATTAATGTTTTCTGGCCTATCCCCAAGGACAGTATTAAAGTAAAAAGCACATGGTAAAACTGATCTATAAAGGAAAGTTAATACTAATATAACTAAAATATAATTAATTACACTGTATTGAGATTTTTTTATTTTGACAGGTAAATATATTTTATAATCCTTAAGCTATGACCTATACTCATATTTTGCATGAGTAACCTTTTTGTCATATATAAAAGTAATCTTAGACGTATCTATATAGGTATATAGATATGATTTATTTTGTGTAAGCTACACGTATTATCAATGCCTCATTTTGTTTACAATTGTTATTTTATAACATATAAATAAAATAATCTGACTTTCTCTTTACAATTGAGTTATTTTCCTCGCTGGAATTAACTTATCTATTAGCTAGATCCTCAATTTTGCAGTCAAGGTGACGTCACTGAGCAGGCCAGAAGAAAACAAGTCACGTCTGTCCCACAGTTTTAGTATGAAAAGAAACCATGTGTAGAGAGGTCACATGTAGAAGTGGGATAGGTATTATTTAATCCGGTTTCTCCCGGGACATGTTACAAATGACGTATGGTTGTTTTAAGAGCTATCTGTACTCTGGCCAAGTTCACCTGTTACGGCGAAACTGATACAGTGGAGCATAGAGTGTGCATTTGTCCAAGATAGGACCTCTGCGATGAACATTGTAAAACAGTATTTAGGAGCAGTATCAAATGCAAATGAGCTTATTTTGAAAACTGAACATGTCCTCCGAAAACCGAAAATGAGTTAGGAGTGGGATTCTGTCAAGATTCGTGGTTGTAATATGATGCTGCCTTTATTTTTTACCAAAAACTGAATATGTCATGTATAAATGTGTACTTACAGTTCTATTTTTATATCAAAATTTAATATGTCCATTACATTGTAGCCCAATGTTCATTTTGTTATCAAAACTGAACATGTCCAGTATAATTTACCATACCGTCAATGTTTTGTTTTCATAACTGAGCATGTCCTCTTTCAGAATTTTCCTCTTTGTCATGTGCTTCCTTTCCCGGAAGTTTTTGAAACTTGCATAATGACATTTTACAACTAATAAGGGTTTAAGGTGCTGTTACTCGGTCAGTTTACGGCAATGAGTTTTCGTGTACCCATTAGCTTTTAGTAGCAGTGCAATTATTCTTGATATATCAGGTGCTCATTTGAGCTGAAAGAAAGTGAACTTTAAACAGTGCAATGGAAGTAACAATCAATGATTAATTGCGGTACAAGGAAGTGAGGAAGCCCGAAATCGGGAACCAAACTGAGAAGCAAAAAGAAAATATATGCTGATCCAGACCCTAGAATAACCCAGCTCGACTGTTTGCATAGGCCATGACCTCAGAACACTAATATGTTGCTTTCTTGAGAAATTCCTCAAGTATAATACTATTACCTGCCCTTGCTCCCTTCACTTAAATGTATAGAAGAGTAAAGCTATCAGTGAATAGTAAAGAAAAGACCATTTTAGATATCACTAGCAAGACATTTTCTTTAGCAAAACTGGATATGTATTTCATCTTTTATCAAAACTTAACATGTCCATATATTTTAGCCATTAATTTTAAAACTAAAAATACTATATGAGGTTTTTAAATATATGATTAAGGAATATTAAAGCTCCATCTACAGTCCAAAGAAAAAGAAAAACTTTATAGGTTGAATATCCTTTTTTTTTCATTTCTTCATTATTTTCAAGTGATGGACATGTTCAGTTTTGAAAGAAAAAAAACCTCCTCAGATAATGTTGTAAAATGAAATGTGTAGTGTTTAACGCCCGCTTTTACTACATACGGCACCGCAGGCGGTGACACTGATGGTACATGAGATGAAGATGGAGCACCGGTGGAATGAGATGGCGGGGGAAACCGGAGGTCCCGGAGAAAACCCGCCCCAACGCCGTGTTGTCCACCACAAATCTCACTTTGCGGTCCTTGGGATCGAACCCGGGCCGCCTTGGTGAGAGCCAAGCGGTCTAACCACTGAGTCACGGCGTGGCCGTGATAATGTTGTAGGCTATATGCTCCAAGAGCAGGATAACTGGGAACACACAGAAAAAATTATCTTTCGCACACTCGAGAATAAATCTTACTATGAAAAATAAATCAGTACATGGGAAGACGTCCTTCGAGTTATGTTTCCACGGTTCCGAAAGAGTTAGTTTAAAGAAAGGGGTCACTTAATCTGGTTAGCCAAGACTCCCTCTCATAAAAAAAGAACAGGAAGGCTGTAATACTCTGGCTAATTTTCACCCCTGCGCTGTACTCACCACAAAAATAAATTTATAAATTTAATAACTTAATGAAGTATGTAAATGCTTAGGCTTTCACGGCTAGCTCTAATCCAATAGAATGTATTTCCCGGGCTTGTGGGCCGTGGTCCAGAGGATGAAAATTCGTCTGTCGTTTCGCTCATATCTCCGACGAGCATCTTCTTCGGCCTCGTGCCGAACGACATTCCGGCAAGTAGCTAGCTGGAATCCTCTGAAGATGCTCGTCGGAGATATGGGTGATACGTCATGAGAATTTTCATTTTCTGGACCACGGCCTACAAGCCCGGGAAATACATTCTACTGGATTAATGAAGTATGTGTAAAAAACCTAGGCTTGAAAAGGCTTGTTTTTCTTTTAGAAGAAGTCCGAAAATCTTCGTCTGCAACCTCACTTTTTAGGCTCTTTACTATCTTCAAGATGTATCGATTCCATCTAAATCTGAAATGTGTCGACAAAATTATTGGTATACTAATATATAAGCTTAAACACCTAAATCGAAAAAAATGTGGACATTACATAAAAAATAATCTTCATGTAAAAATATGATGATCAAAATTATAATAGTGTACAATAAACTAGGTAAATACAATACAATTCAGTGAGAAAAATGGTAATAAAGAATTTGTTACTTTGTTTTTCCTAATAAGGTTATTAAAATGAACCTGCAATTTTTTATTATAAGAATATTTAATAAAATATTATATACACATATTCAAACAGGACACTCATTGTTCGGGAGCAGAGAGGAAGAAGCACCACTAGGCGAACCAAGACAGGTAAGGAAGGGTTGGTCATTACCCCCAAGAGGGAACGGGTAGTTCCAACTGGAAAACCATAAAATATTTATAAATATTTATGTTTATTTAAATATTTTTATATTTAATTTTTAAATGGATTAGCTTTTAAAACTATTATTATAATAAGTCAATGCTCTACCTAGAGGCACTCTTGTTCGGAACGTCGATGTAGGCAGAGATGTAGGATGGTGACTTCCAACTTAGCGATGTGTGAATATGAAACCCAGACCTGAAGAGTATGCGGTGATGAATAAAGAAAAGGAAAAAACGAAGCAGTCTGCTGTGTACCACTCCTGGGATCAAAGAGCCATGCTCTGAGCTAGCTACGAACCCAGAACCCGTTCTAATAAAGTCCATAAAACTAACTGCACGCTTATACTCCCTTCCAATCACGAGTACCCCCTCAATATTCATACCTAAACATATGTACGGGTAGCAAATTAAATCTGTTTTTATTTGGATCCCTCAAATGCACATTTTTATCGATTTATTTGAACCGATTAACTGCAAACTGGAGCAAAATACTTAAGAGTAAAAATAGAACCGTTTAAATTATTTCTGTACTTATAAGCTACGAAATTCACTGGGTTGAAAAATCGGTTTATTTGAAGAAGTTTTCGGAAACGGGGGAGAAGAAGATAAAGAAAATGAAGATGATCGTTAATAAGTTGACGCTTCAATACTGATTGACATTACGTGCCAAGGAAACCGACGGATTATGTTCGAATTCTGGTCAGAAATTCAGAATGTTAACTAGAAAATCTGTTTTTTTTTTCGTGTTTTCTTGTTTTCAAAATGCATTCCGTAATTCGCTGTTAATCGCTCAAAGCTGCAGAATTCTTGGTATACAGTTGCTATACGCGTCTGCATCAGTAGCACCTTAAATGCTCTTCAGATTGCTGAAATTTCGTTTTATCCTACATGCCTATTGCGACAAGACATTACATTTTCACAACTTTATCATTGATCCTTACCTACATTTGAATGAAGCGAATTGTGTAGTGTTTAACGCCCGCTTTTACTACATATGGCACCGCAGGCGGTGACACTGATGTAACATGAAATGAAGATGGAGCACCGGTGGAATGAGATGGCGGGGTAAACCGGAGGTCCCGGAGAAAACCCGCCAAACCACCGTGTTGTCCACCACGATCTCACTTTGCTGTCGCCTGAGATCGAACCCGGGCCGCCTTGGTGAGTGCCAAGCGGTCTAACCACTGAGCCACGGCGCGGCCAGACCTACAGTTGAGATGACACTAATGATCACATCCGTCAAACGACTTAATTTTCTTCTTCTGCACCTCAATTCATACATATATACTGACTGTTTCGTCCTCAATCTCCCATCTGTCTCCTTTTGCTGTTCCAATGGTTTGCGCACGCACGGGTGTCTTCAAAATGTCTTTTAATAAGCGAGTCTCAAAACGTGTATTTCCGATTAAATCTGGATATAAACTTTGGTATACCTACTGGATAGCATATCTTCTCTGTAGACTATATAGAGGGCAAGGAAAATAATTTATTAGATGCCCGAAACTCTAGCAATTTTCTTCAGTGTTCTAAATTAAATCTGCTGATATATTGTGAATAGAAAAAAGAAAAAAAAAGAAAAAAAAAGAAAAAAGAAAAGGAAACTAGCGTTTAAACAATGGGACCTATAAACCATTGAATCTGCATTGGCTTTGTTATGATCCTTCCTATTGTACTCGTTCGCTACAAGCTTTGAGGCACAAGAGTTGAACATTTATTTATGGATATGGTCAGTGGATTTATAAATATGACAAAATTTTCATAAACTATGTTTTTCAGCAGTATTTGTAGCTGTCTGCTTTGGACTATAATCTCCAGATGTTTAGTTTTTATGTACACTTTTCCAAAAGTACAGGAAAACCATATAAAAAAGGTATCAGGATTTCATCGTTTGTGTTCGCTGGAATGACAGCATATGGAGGTGGACGGGCATGAAAGCAGATGCTGAAGTCCATTATAGCGTGTAATATTTTCGCTGACGACACTCCCCGCTCCTTGTGCATCGCCCCAACATCTGCTCTGGGTGTTGACAGCCAACCCGTGGGTTGGGACCCTTCTGCACGCATATAAATAACCATGTAGCACAAAAGAGCTTCGCTTAGTTTGCAAACACACGTTGTAACAATGACAGCTGGTTTGTTTCCCTTTTAAAACATCCCAACAAGTGAATCAAGGGAGCAGATTACAGGTTGTATACAATTAAACAGCTGCAACAGATTTGCTTTTGTGGACCAGGGTAACCTAATATAACCTGCATTTAGCTTTTTATTGTCCCCCTAATGCACCAAAGTATTCGAAGTATGGAATTATAGTTATTGGAGTGCAGATGCTTGATATAGGGAAAGGTTGTTTGCCTCAGGCTGAGAGCTGCAAGGGCTTCTGCTCGACTGCAGGAGAAGTCAAGAAGTAACGGTAGATAAACATATGCATGTAGAATAAATAGTGTGAGTGCAGAATGTAAGAGAAGCTGTCACTATCGTTATCAGGAACCTGAACATCTCTCGTATAGGCCATCATCATCATCATCATCATCATCATCATCATCATCATCATCATCATCATCATCATCATCATCATCATCATCATCATCATCATCATCATCTTAGGTTTGTTCCCCAGGAACCGTTCCGTCTCCATTACTCAATATCTCTCCATCTCTTCCTCGGTCCTCCTATGTTCCCTTTACCTGTTGTAACGTAGTCGGTCAGTATTCTAGGGAATCTGTCCTTGTACATCCTCTTTTTTATGTTGACTCCAGTTTTATTTATTCCATTTTATCCTTTCTTTTAAGTTAATAATGTTCAATTCTTCTCTTATTTCTTCATTTGTTTTTATGATCTAAGAAAAGAATATCAAGCCACTTATCTTAAAAATAGAATTTCTGCTGATTTTACTTTTCTTTTATACCTCACCCAATTAATATGTTATAATTTACGCAATTAGTTGCATATCAATAGTACTAATGTCAAATAAATTGTAAATAATTTTACATGTTTGTTTTCTATAGACCAATAAATCTACTTAACACCCTACTGAAAATTACAACGAAACTAATTAATAAAAAACTTAACAAAAATTATTTACCTTCAGGATGAACAACAAGGATTCCGGCTTGGTAGATCTTGTACTGACGCTATTTTTGTGATAAAGCAGGTAATAGAAAAAACTGATTATAATAAACCTGCATTTCTATGTTTATAGATCTCGAGAAGGCCTTTGATAGGCTTGAACATAAAGATGTTTTAAACATTTTAGAAAAACATAATGCACCGAATGGATTAATTTTATTGATTAATGACATTTCTACTAACGATTTAATAGAATAAAAGTGGAAGGGAAAATATCTGAGAAGATACCAGTCATAGAGGGGTTCGACAAGGAGATTCTCTTAGTCCATTACTACTCAATTTAGTAATGATTGAAATTATAAAATAGATCAATACAATGGATGGATATAAAATGGGAAATAAATACCTTAACATTGTATGCTACGCTGACGATGTCCTGATGGCAAACACTGAGGATGACTTACAGAGACTGTTATATAGATTCTATCTTGGATGTAGAAACTATAACATAAAAATATCATTAACAAAAACGAAATCAATGACCATAAGTAAATTCCCCTTGAGATATAAATTGGAACTAGAGAGGAAAATAATAGAACAGGTAATGACAATAAGGTACCTGGGTGTTGAGTTCAATAGTTGGGGAGCACTGCAGAATGACGTTACATATCAAGCAAATAAAGGAGCGATAATTGCAGCTGCATAAATGATATTATATGGAAAAACAAATATTTAAATAAAGAAACCAAGACTAGAATCTATAAAGCGGTAATACGCCCAATATCCACCTAT
>CM060956.1:49553823-49555863 GCA_030765055.1 Mantis religiosa
GAAGAAGAAGAAGAAGAAGAGAAGAAAGAAGAAGAAGAAGAAGAAGAAGAAGAAGAAGAAGAAGAAGAAGAAGAAGAAGAAGAAGAAGAAGAAGAAGAAGAAGAAGAAGAAGAAGAAGAAGAAGAAGAAGAAGAAGAAGAAGAAGAAGAAGAAGAAGAAGAAGAAGAAGAAGAAGAAGAAGAAGAAGAAGAAGAAGAAGAAGAAGAAGAAGAAGAAGAAGAAGAAGAAGAAGGTTTGCTGTCTCTAATACGACTTGCAGTACGGCAGCCAAGGACTTGCATTTCATTCACTCGTTTGTTATCGTTAATGATGATACTCGCTCGTTTCTTCGATTCCAACTCGTTCAAGAAACAACGCATATACCGAGGAGTTTGTCATCTCCTGCTTCACCCTTCTCATTCGAGGGGACCCAGGTTCCGCTCCGTCAGCTGCCTAAGCAGACCTTGGACTTTTTGTGGTTTTCATTGGTCAGTGGTGAATTTTATGATGGTTTATCAACTACCATTTTTTCCCATAATTTTCCTTTCATTCAGTTTCCTAATCTTCGAGGTATACTTCTAAATTTCATGGTGCATGATGGTGCCGAAAAAATGCAGTCAATACTTGTTCAAAGGAGAGAGTTACTCCCTGTAGACATTAGAAGGCGGCTTGCTAGATGGCTCGTTCATTGCACTCTCCAGGCACCTCCAGCAGCTGGACGCTATCTTTGAGCCTAATCTCTATTTCATATAACCTTCCCCGCTGACATGTATCACTCCGCATGCAACTACCTTCCTCCTCATCCAAATTGGCTAATGCTTTCGCGCCATAGGCCATAGGCCGTGCTTTCCCGTCATATTTATAACCAGCAGTAAAACGTCATAAATGCCAGGAAAATAGCTAAAATCATGCAAATAAGAATATGAAGACATGCAAACATAATGAAATTTATAATGAAACTGAGCAAGTTGAAACTGAATGAATGAACAATGAAACTGAAATAGGTTTAGAATGAAAGGCCTTCAGCCTCTCCCACTGGAATTTTTTAAAACAGCACACATACCTTGCAAAAATGCTTGTCTTTCAGTCTTAAAAGTCGTGCCACGCCATACTTGTCGTGTGTCCTTCATTCACCCAAGTCTCGTCAAGGTAGTCTATTTTGCGATTTGTATCTCGGTACAGTCTGATTGTCCTTAAATAACGTCTTCGCCACACAGCAATATCGCCCCTGGAGTGGTAAGTTTTCCTGTTGTCTCAATTTCATGTCGCGATGTTCCTACTCATCTAACACACCTGTAAGTTCAGAGCACAGCTGTTCGACTTCTCTCACTGACAAAGTCGGATTCTTCTCTGTGGGTCCATTAAACACACGCACCACAATTCTTTTTTGCAGCTTTGTAAAGGTTTTCCCTTGCGATGCTTCAGCGAAAAACTGGCGGTAGACTCTGCCATTATATATAATAGGTACACGCGCAACAAACCATCAACAAAATAATTTAGCTCTCGCACTCGGCACACACACCTTCGAATGGCGATATATGACTAATCCAGTTCAAAACAAGGTCAGTGATAACGGCCATGTAAACAAATATATCATCACTACCGCTAAAGCACGTACTATCGTGTCATATGAAAGACGTGCTTGAGAACAAAGGCACCTCCTCTTTACTTCGTTTAAGGACTTAACATACATTTCAGATAAATTAACTCTGTTGCGTAATATATTTAACTAAAACAGTTACGAAAATATAACTTTGACAGTTCTCTTCCAACATATAAAGATATATCACCATGTTAAATAGCGATCTAACGTTTACCGCACAACAGTCTATACTACAATAGCAGCCAATGAGAAGTGGTAAGGTCACGTGATCGTTTAGAGAAACGGGGCAAGCTTATGTGAAACAAGGATTAGAATTGTTACAGACTTCACGCATCTCTGTGGCCTGTGCGCTTGCGAACTGTAATCTCCTGTGATTTTCTCTCATGCTCTTGGGGTGCGATAGTCATAATGGATCTATGTGATCACAGTTTCTCCTACGTTTTATAACCCCAAGCTTG